>ML415279.1:1430-77815 GCA_005239525.1 Nicotiana knightiana
TTAATGTTTATCTATCTTTGTGAATTCAAATACTTCGTAATCACCCAAATTGAAACAATTTCAAAAAGTCCAGTCTTCACTTAATTATCCTAGGTTAGGGGGAAATTAAATGTCTAATCAAGTCAGTCCTTCGGCGATTAGACTCCTACTTGAGTACAAATTCTGCATGTTGAAATCTCCCTAGCCACATTAAGATCACCTGATTGAAATATATATATATACATATATATATATATATATATGTATATATATATATATGTATATGTATATATATATATATATATATAGTGTTTCTGATTGTCTTAAGATAATCCTTTTCTTGTTCGAGTTCTATGGTTAATGTTTCTATTTCTAAAATAATACGATTTTTAAGTTCTGGGTTGTTTAATTTACCTACTTCTGGTCTTTCACAAAGAGCTAATTGTATTTCTAACCGCTCTATATAGTCTGTATAATTACTAATATTTTCTAAGGTGTATATATATATATATATAAATGAAAAAAAATAATTTTTGGGTAGAAAATTTTAATTAGGTACTTAATCAGATTAATAATTGCTCAGTATCATGTCTTTATTGCATAATCTTGTCCCATGTATTAATATGATTCCATGGATACTAATAATGCTCATATATCTTTGTAAATTGAGGCAATTTAAAGATTTCTAACAGGATGAACCTGGTTCCTCCATGCTGATTTAATGTTTATCTGCTAATGTTTATCTATCTTTGTGAATTCAAATACTTCGTAATCACCCAAATTGAAACAGTTTCAAAAAGTCCAGTCTTCACTTAATTATCCTAGGTTAGGGGGAAATTAAATGTCTAATCAAGTCAGTCCTTCGGCGATTAGACTCCTACTTGAGTACAAATTCTGCATGTTGAAATCTCCCTAGCCATATTNCTACTTCTGGTCTTTCACAAAGAGCTAATTGTATTTCTAACCGCTCTATATAGTCTGTATAATTACTAATATTTTCTAAGGTGTATCTATATATATATATATATATATATATATATATAAATGAAAAAAAATAATTTTTGGGTAGAAAATTTTAATTAGGTACTTAATCAGATTAATAATTGCTCAGTATCATGTCTTTATTGCATAATCTTGTCCCATGTATTAATATGATTCCATGGATACTAATAATGCTCATATATCTTTGTAAATTGAGGCAATTTAAAGATTTCTAACAGGATGAACCTGGTTCCTCCATGCTGATTTAATGTTTATCTGCTAATGTTTATCTATCTTTGTGAATTCAAATACTTCGTAATCACCCAAATTGAAACAGTTTCAAAAAGTCCAGTCTTCACTTAATTATCCTAGGTTAGGGGGAAATTAAATGTCTAATCAAGTCAGTCCTTCGGCGATTAGACTCCTACTTGAGTACAAATTCTGCATGTTGAAATCTCCCTAGCCATATTTTATAAAAGATCATCATTACTCTTCTCTACATAAAGCTACCTTCAAACCAAGTTCAACTCATACTACACAACCCAAAACTGATAACTCGCCTTTTCTTCCTAACAGTACATAATAATGTCTTCACCACCACCAGCTTCTTCTTCTAATTCATCACCTAATCGTGATTACAATGGAGGACATTCTGAATCTGTCTCCAATTCTCCATCCGTTTATAGTTCTCAATCACCAGAAATTTCGTCAACCCCTGAAAATACACCCTTTCCTGAACCCACTCCAAACCCTACTCCTGCCCCCAAGAACCGTCGTGTCAAAGTTCTTGCCCAAAATCTGTTGCTTCTGGGGCTAGGGAAAAACTCTCGGAGGATCTTATTAAAGCGAACAAAGGTACTAAGTCAGATTCGTCCAGTGAATCCTTTAAATCAGCCAATGAGGAAGACGCACCTGGTTCAACCAGTTCTGAAAAAGGTAATCTTGAAATCAATTCTGAATTTACTTCTACTGATAAAAGATTCGTGTTGGTTGGGTCTGTTATTGATGTTGAAGTACTTGGAAGGCATAGGGGTGGTAGAAAAGAAAGAATTCTTGAGAGAGAGGGAAAAGAAGTTGTGAGGGGATCTGGGGAGGATGGTACCACGCTGGTTATCTGTGGTCCCATTCCTGAAACTGTTGGAGAAAGCNAAACATTGGCTGAAAGGCTGAAGAAACTAGGGAGTCCTATAACCCCAAGAAAATAAGAAATCAGAAGCCTAAGAAGGTAACTCACCCAGTTCCTTCAAAGAAAAGAAAAATTTCTGAAGTTGCTGATGTTCCTGCTCCAAAAGTAAGAGCTACTCATAGCACTGTGAGAGATGAAGAAGAGAAATTAGAAAAGGCTCTGAAAGAGAGAAAGAAGAAGAGAGAAGCAAAAGCAAAAGCAAAAGTTGGAGAGCCTGTTGAGGCTATTGAGATTGAAGAGACGACGTTGGACCTGGTCCAACAAGAGGAGCAGCCTGCTCCAGGTGTGGCTGAGACACCAAAACCCACAAAGGCTAAGGCTTCTTCAAATAAGTCAGCTAGAATGTTTGTCACACCAACAAGATCTGTTAAGAGTACCAGGGCCAAGCCAAAGAAAGTGAAAATTATTGAGAAAAAGGATGATGATGCAGACTGGAGTGGAGAGGAGGAGAAGGAAATAGGAGAGGTGACTGACAGAGTTACCATGTTTGGAAAGAGAACAATACTGAAATGTAAGCTGGTGAAGGATCTAGAGGAGCCTGGAATGCAATATCTGCTGGAAACTCTGGAGGTGCAGGGCTGGAAGGACATGGTCCTTCGTATGGAAGGCAGGATGGCAAGGGCTGAGTTGGTAGAATTCATGAAAAATGCCATTGTCAAGGAAGGCAGGGTCACCTCCATGGTCAAAGGAACTGAAGTTTCCTTTGATGCTAAAGAACTGGGTGTTATTCTGAATATACCAGTTGAGGGTTATAAGGACTACACAAGGAAAAGATGTCCTTGTCTAGATGGAATGGCCTCAGCAATCAACATCACCAGATTCTTCAGTGATAGTGAGAAGGAGATTGAACTCAGGCCTGTTTACAAGAGTGAAATGAAGTCAGAGCACAAGCTACTGTTCGAGTTTGTCATCAAGTTCCTACTGCCTAGAAAAGAAAGAAGGCACATGGAAAATTATATGGATCTGACCTTGATGGAGTGCTTGTATAGGGTAAAGCAAATAAATTGGCTGGCTTTGATCATCCAACTCTTTGACAGAGTTTTGCATGGAACCAAAGCACACACAATTCCATATGGCTTCCAATGACAGCAATGCTTGTACATTTTGGGGTTCCAGTGAAGAAGGCTGAGATGGCTACTGCCAAAGACTATTTTGGGAAGAAAACTTTGCTAATATGTTACTACAATGTCAATGTTCCTGTGGATAAACCTGGTTCATCTAGGAAGCAACCAGTCAACAGCAAAGTTAGAACTCTGGTGCAGGAAAACGAGATTAAGGATATGGAGATCCTTCGTTTAAAGTCTCGTGAGAATGAGGTTGAAGCTGAGTGGGATGCTCTTAGGGCTGAATTAGCAAAGGAGAAAGAAAAGAACGAGGGTGTTCTTCAGCAGATGCTTTCTCTCCTACAATCCAAGACCTCAACCTCCTCTGCACCTTCCCATCCTTGGGCTTTCTAGAGCTTCCAAAACCCCTCTTTAGACCAGTTGTTCAGTTTCAGTTATTTTTACTCTGTTTTTTGCTCATGGTTGGTTTGTTTTTGTTTTTCTGTATGGTGGTTGATAATCGTTCCTAATCAATGAATTTTGCTTCTATTTATTGACTTGTCTCAATTTCTTAGTTAGCTAACATTTATTGGCTTCTTGTGTTGATTAACCATGCTTTGCACCTGCAGTTGCCTCACTGGCCATGAGTAATAATTAATAAATCTGGTAAGTATATCATTTTGCAAACTTTTTGATGATGCCAAAATGGGGAAGATATGTGCTAAACTTTTTCAAAAAGTTTTTCAAAGTGATAATTATAACCTAGTGAACCTGGATTCTCTATGATTAATGCTTAAAACCACACAAAGTGTTTGAAGTGTATACAAGATTAAGCACATAGTTTGTCATCATCAAAAATGGGGAATTTGTTGACCCATGTCACTCAATAGTTTTGAAGATTGACAAATGGTTGACCAGTTGAACCAGGTCCATCAGAGCACACATCTTAAACTAAATAGCTGGCACATGAACTGTATATGCATAGGAGATATTTGTGAATGTGAAATATCAATGAACCAAGAGATTGTCTCCTAATGCGAAAAAGTTGCAAACTGATGAGAAGATTGAAGTCGAATTCAGAAAGGAAAGTAACAAAAGAAAGGAAGTTGAAATACGAATTTGTTCACCCAGGTAGAGTTGGACTAGAATTGGATGACAAGCTCAACTGTCTCTATAAATACGTGATGTATTTCTACTTGAATTTCACACGCACAAAAGCTGAAGTGAATCAAAATTCTGAAAGCAAAGTTCCCAGAGTTAATTTGGTAGCAGAATCATTGTGCGATTAAAAGGCTACAGTTCAACTAGAAGAACCAGTTCCATCTGATTAATTATTGGGTCTAGTAGATTGTAGTAGGAGTTTTAATATTGTATCTTTCAGCTTTCATAGAAGCAATTGTAATAGGTATGCATTGTTCAAGTTAGAGTTAACTTGAGGCTTGTAGAAATTAGCTAGGGGTTAGTTACTACAAAGGGATTAGAGTTAGTCCTAGGATTACAAAAGAGTTTATTTTGTAAGTCCGTTTGGCTTAGAGTTTTTAGTGAAGAGTTTGAGCAAATCCTGCCGAGGAGTAGGTCATGGTTTTTTTCACCTTTTGAGCCAGGTGTTTTCCACGTAAAAATCTCTGTGTTTTTACTTTACTGCTTTTAATATTCCGCAACAGTAGAAGTAAGTGCATCAAGAAGAACCAGGTTCTTCTATTGAGACAGAACTCAAAAATTGGGTACCACATAAAGTAACCTATCTTCTTGTGTGGTATTGACATATAAAACATCAAGAAGTTTACTGATTCAAATCCTGGATCAATAATGACGAAACGAATTATTGAAAATTCAAGTGGGAATCCACTAAAAAACTTGGAGATTCTTACAAATGATGAATTTTCTTGTGATGCTTGTTAGCAAGGCAAAATGATCACTAGACCATCATCAATGAAGGTTGGCATGGAATCCCCCGCCTTTTTAGAGCGTATACATGGGGATATATCTGGACTTATTCACCCACAAAGTGGGTTGTTTAGATATTTTATGGTCCTAATAGATGCATCTTCAAGATGATCTCATGTGTGCCTACTATCATCTCGCAATCTGGCTTTTGCAAAGCTATTAGCCTAAATAATTCGATTAAGGGCACAATTCCTAGATTATCCTATAAAGGCTATTCGCCTTGATAATGTTGGAGAATTCTCATCTCAAGCTTTTGATGATTATTGTCTATCAGTTGGGATAAAAGTTCAACATCCTATAGCTTATGTTCATACTCAAAATGGCCTTGCAAAGTCATTTATTAAACGCCTGCAATTGATAGCAAGACCACTACTTATGAAAATAAAATTGCTCACTACCATTTGGGGCCATGCTATCTTGCCTGCAACATCACTTATTCGTCTTAGACCAACACATTATAATAAATATTCTCCATCACAATTAGTTTTTGGTCATGAACCAAATATTTCCCATCTACGAATTTTTGGATGTGTTGTATATGTGCCAGTAGCACCACCACAACATAGTAAGATGGGTCCACAGAGAAGGTTAGGAATATATATTGGGTTTGAATCACCCTCTATTGTTCGCTATCTTTAACCATTGATGGGAGATTTATTTACTGCTCGATTTGCATATTGTCGATTTGATGAAACAAATTCGCCACAATTAGTGGGAGAGAAAAAGGAAATCAAAAGAGAAATTGTGTGGAAAGTTTCATCATTATCTCATTTTGATCCACGTACCCTTATATGTAATCAGGAGATCCAGAAGATCATCCATTTACAGAATATAACAAATCAAATGTCAGACGTATTTACTGATTTGAAAAGGATAACTAAGTCACATATCCCTGCTGTCACACCTCATTTTTCCTGGAAAGGGGGATATAGAGAGTTTTTCCAATTTAAGTGACATTAATCGAAATGGGATTATTTATTTATTTCAGAGTCGCCACTTGAAATAATTATGGTGTCCCAAGTCACCGATTTATTTTAAATCCCAAATCGAGGAACTTTGACTCTATTTAAAAAGTCTTCGAAACCAGAAGACCGGGTAGGGAATTCTGTTAGCCCGGGAAAAGGTGTTAGGCACTCCCGAGTTCCGTAGTTCTAGCACGGTCGCTTAATGATTTATACTTGGCCTATTTTGTCTAATTACTCATTTTAAGACCTATGTGTATTTTACCCTTTATCGCTTTTAATAACTTGATTATTCGTATTTTAAAGAATTATCTCAAGACGGGTTACGCGGACGTATATCCGTTTAGTTTGTCGTGTCAAGAATAGTATCATGCAGACATGTACACAATTCACAACACTTAGTTATTTAAAAAAAAACTTGGCCAAAGTTGTGCGAACGCGTATCTTGATTTATTTTGAAAAAAATCATAATTATGTCACACGAACGTGTACACAATCACAATGATAAATTAAGTCGCGCCTAAAGCATTTTCTAGGAATATTCATTTTTAAAAATGTACTCGTGTCACACGAACGTGTACACAATTAATAACGCTTTAATAATTATTAAGATTGTTTGACCGAAGTTGCACGAACGCATACCTCGATCTATTTTTGGTATCGTAACTATATCATGCGTACGTGTACATAATTACTAGAATAATTTTAAGACGCGCCTAAAAAATTCTTAAAATTTCTTAAGAAAAACGCTAATGTTCTTTGTTCTTACTGCATTAAGTAAATAGGGATCTCCTAGAAATAATGTCTTAAGACATTCATTCTGGATCATGCATAGAATAAAAAAGAGGCTAGTGAGATTTCATTCATTCGGGCCCAATTAATTCAAATGGGGGCCAACTCAAACTAATATCCCATAGCCCAATCAACAGATGAACCATTATTCTAGAAATTCATGGCTGATTTGGATTTTTATTAGCCAACACCAATCACTTGATTTCCATTGTTAATCAAAAAGAGGTAGAAAACTATACTGAATCAAACTTAAGTAATCAAAAAGACTAAACATGTCAAGAACAGCAGAACATTTAATTGAAAAGAGAAAATGACTAAAGAAAAAGGTAATATGAAAATAATAGACAAAGGAGCGGACCTTTCAAATAGAGCTTCAATCAATCTATTCAATGTTAAAATCAGTGCAAATCTCTACAGCAATCGTATCAACAAACTTGTTCTGCACTCATGAACCAAGACCGAAGCTCATTCGAACCTAAACTCGCCGGCGGACTCGAACTCAACCTTGGCACTACTATTTTTCATGAGAAGGGACTATTTTTAGGTGATTTTCCAGCTGCATTTTTGGTGATGTTTGATGGTAATAGGGCGGTATTTCAGCTTGTTTTCATGGCTGCTTTGGGTGCTTTGAAGCTGAATTTTGGGGTAATTTGGAGCTGAAATTTGGGGGAGATCAGGTTGTTTAAGGTGAATCTAGAGTTGTTTAATGGCTGGAAAAATAGCTACTATTTTTGGGTTTAATTACTAACTTTCATGGCTTTTCATTGTGATTCTTAGGTTGGAGATCTCATGGAAGAAGAAGAGAAAGCTGGGGCTATTTTTTATTGTCTCCCTCTACTGAGCTCTCCTCTTTTTATTTCCTTTCCCTTAGTTCTGTCCAACCCCTTTCCCCGTCTCCCCTTCTTTTCATTTTTTTCTAGTTTTGGGGAAGGGTGGATCTTAATTAGGTCTTCCTATTTTTTTTTTTGTGTCTATCTAGGTATTAAATAGTACAAGTATTACGTGGGTATTTCTTGGGGAGAAAGGATAAGAATGGGTGAGGTGTTGGGAAGGTGCATGTGAGTTTGTTATGAGGAGATAAGGAGGAATCTTGCCACATGGAAATAACTCATCAGCAAAAATAAAAAATACTAGCTAAATATTTAAAATCAAGAACATATAACTTTTGTGATTTTTAATTTTCTTAAAGAGAATCTACTAAAAATGAAATAAAGGTAAAAATATATAGATTAAACTCAAATAATATTTATATACTAAAAAGTGGTGAAAATTTTGATTTGGTAAAACATTAGGTGCTCATGCCCCTCTTTGCTTGGAAACATGAAGAGCTTTTAGGAAAATACAAGGTGAGCCATGTAACTAATTTTTGACTAAACCTTTATTCAAAAGGGAAAATAAACAAAGGAAAGGGTGCAACCGAGTCGTGGTTTTGGACAGCTTAGATATCCCGGTTTATAAGGGAATCAGGTCGCGTGTAGTTCAAGAAGAATGATGGAGTAATGAGTTACAGAGTCGAGTGAGGTTCCGTCGAGGATCTGGTCCGTGGTCCTGCTATTACATCAAAATCAAAATGAAAACTAACAAAGCGTATCAGCTATGAGTTACAAGATACCTATCTATAAGTCTTCTGAAGCTTGATCTTGAGTCTTGAATGGTGCTTCATGCAGACTTTTGATTTGAACCTTGATGCTTGCTAGGTGCAGGTGTTGATTCATTCTTCCAAGGCTTCTTCGGATCAAAACCATACATGCAATGCTCGTGACTTTAGCCATGTCTTGAGCAGCTCACATCTTTCATCTGCTTTTGCATTTGGATTCACTTCTTTTTCTTTTCTTTTGTTCTAGATTGAGGCTTCTTTCTTTGGTCATCTCGAACCCTGCGCCTCGAGGTATAACCTGCACAGGCATCAACACAAACAAACAAAATTTTTCAGCCCCAGTTTTCACTAGGAAAATTTTCGTGAGTTATTGTAACAGAATTCTATACTACTTCATTATTGAAAGCGATAAAAAAAGGAAGTGGTGTACCCGGAGGAAACATAGACTAGGGGTGGAGACCCTATATCTAAGATAAAATCAACTAAGGATTGGAGACACTATGTTGGAAAGTCATCAACTAGGGAGTGAAGACCCTATGTTGGCATCAGGTTATGTTGGCATCAACTAGAGAATGGAGACCCTATGTTGACATCAACTAGGGAATGGAGACCCTATGTTGGAAAATCATCAACTAGGGAGTGGAGACCCTATGCTGGCATCAGGTTATGCTGGCATTAACTAGGGAGTGGTGACCCTATGTTGGCATCAACTAGGGAGTGGAGACCCTATGTTGGAATCAGGTTATGCTAGAATCAACTAGGGAGTGGTGAGTTATGTCGGCATCGAGTTATGTCGGCATCAACTAGGGTGTTGGCATCAGGTTATGCTGGCATCAACTAGGAAATGAAGACCCTATATTGGCATTAGGTTATGTTGGCATCAACTAGGGAATGGAGACCCTATGTTGGAAAGTCATCAAGTTCTGTTGGCATCAACTAGGGAGTGGGGTCCTATGTTGGAAAAGCGACTAGGGAGTGGAGACCCTATGTCTAAAAATAAAATCAACTAGGGAATAGAGACCCTATGTTGGAAAATGAGACTACTGAATTGTGTACCTTATGCTAAAATGAACCAAGAAGAATCTTTTGTTTTCTTTCAGTTTTTTTTTTCATTTGAGAAAAATCAATTTCATTTTCTTTTTGAAAAACTCATTCTTTTAAACAAATTGCCCTAACGCTTATTATTTGAGGCATGATCAAATGACCTTTTTTTTTCAGACTTCATCTTTTTTTTTTATTATCCTACGAGAAAATTCGTCAGACTAGAATTTTTTTATTTTTTATTTTTTTATCTTAGGAGAAAGATTCATCAGACTAAGATTTCTATCCTAGGAGAAAATTCATCAGACTAGATCCTTTTTTGGTATCTTAGGAGAAAGATTCATCAGACTAAGATTTCTATCCTAGGAGAAAATTCATCAGACTAGATCCTTTTTTGGTATCTTAGGAGAAAGATTTATCAGACTAAGATTTCGATCCTAGGAGAAAGTTCATCAAACTAGGTGTCTCTTACCTTAGGAGAAAGATTCATCACACTAAGATTTCGATCCTAGGAGAAAGTTCATCAGACTAGGTCTCCCCCCCCCCCCCCNATTTGTTATATCAGGAGAAAGATTCACCTGACTAAGATTTCTATTCTAGGAGAAAGTTCATCAGACTAGGTCTTTTATCTTAGGATAAAAATTCATCAGACTAAGATTTTGATCCTAGGAGAAAGTTCGTCAGACTAGGTTGTTTTATCTTAGGAGAAATATTCATCAGACTAAGACATTTATCCTAGGAGAAAATTCATCAAACTAGGTTTCCTATCTTGTTGATACCCAATTTTTCCCAAAATATTTTGAAATTGCATATATACCTTCAAAATCATGCGTTAATAGCAATTGGTATTTTCCCATAATTTTCCTATATTTTTATTAATTTACCCAGCATTTTATTTTTAATAAATAATTACAAAATTGCATCACAAATGATTTCAAAAGCATTTCTTGATTTTAGTTATTGTTTATGGTCCTATTAAGACCCAATTATTTCACAATTAGCCTAATTGGCACCTTTTGGCTATAATTGCAATACTTTACAATTATAGCCCAAGCATATAATTTTGCACTATTTTTATCAGAAATTAGTCATTTGTATTTTAAAATACTAAATAATCATGTTAAATTATTTGCTATGCATGAATTTCATTTTCTATAATTATTAGTTATTTTTACAAATTATTTTAAGTAATTTAATTGAGTATTTAACAAATAGCCATCTTCATTTTAATTATGGCCTAAATTAAACCAGACCCACCTGATTAAAACAACCCAAATACCAGGCACAATCCATTAATTCCACCTGACCCAATGTCTTGTTTAATCTGGACCGTTGATCAATTTTATCAACGGACCAGATCTCTTCTTACCTTAATTAACCTTAAAAGACTACCCCCAAACCCTCATTCCCATTCTCTCATTCTCTCTTCTGCTCCGCCGTTACATTCTCTCATCTCTCTCAAGCTCTCTCAGCTAATACCTAAGCTCTTCTCACCAGTCGTTGGCTCGCCGGTAACAATGGTGGCTCCACCACCATTCTTAGCCTTCATGGCTCCCCCCATGCCGGATTATTGCTACCCTAAGGTCCTCAAGAGACCAATGGCTGTTCAACTCACACCTATGGTCTGATTCTGGCCATTCTCAGGCCACCCTTGGCCTGTCCGAGTAAGATCCTTCTATCTCCGACTAAAACCTATGGTTTATAGAGCCGATTCTCTCTATCTCTGGTTTCTCTATCTGAAACCCTAATTTTAGCTCTTGACTTATTAGATTTGTAATAGATCTAAGAGTCTCCTGAGTTATTTTATTATTTTCCTTACAGATCTTTCCGATTTTTCAAAATACCTCTTCGTCTTCAAACTAGGATTTCTTAACCCCTTTTAAAAATGGTTTTTCCTTCTGATTTTTAGTATTATTCTATGATTTGTACTATGCTTAAATGTTTATTCATGCTTTTCCCCTTTTATCTGATTTATTATGTTAAAACCCTAAGTTCTTGGTCTTAATCCTAGGTTCTGAGTTTGTCTTTGATGATTTGTTTTTTTAATCTGTATATGTGTTTGTTTCTCATGAAGGTTCTGAGTTTCTGTGATTTTACCCTACTATTTTCATTAGGGTTTCTGATTTTTTGTTTCTTCCACTTATGGTTCTGTTAATTCCTCTACTCATTACTATTTTTAGTTGAATCCCTGATTCTATGAGGTTTTTACTACTGTGCTCATTAGGGTTTTATGATTTTTGCCTCTTGTTTCCTATTATGTGTTTATTCTGCGTATTCATAGAGACTTATGGTAATTTACCCTAAATCAGTACTATTTTTCTATTTGAATCCCTGATTCCCTGTGATTGATATCCTTCACTAATCTCTTGTGATATTCTCTACTGATTTTTCAACCTCTAAGTTATATTCTTGCCTTATGTTTTTCCGACTATGCTGTTAACTAATTCTTAGGTATTTTCCTTAATTAGAATCTTCTGAACCTAGCCTCAATTACATGATCTATACTTGTACTGTGCTGAAATTATTTCCTTATGTGTTATATTCCAGTCATAAATGATATCTTTCCTTATTTTTCTTTACCGTTTTAAGTTAACTCCCTTAATTAAGGAGTACTTATATTGATTTTATATTGATTGATTCTGAGTCCCCATAATTACTGCTTGACTTTGATTCTTACCTTATTATCCTACCTAGTTTTAACTATATATACATGCTCTCTCATAACACCAACACACGAACACATTGGTCCAAAAACTATCCCTCACACTCAAAGCTTTCTGCTCTCCTTCTTTGTTACTTGCTATTGTTCTGAGTTAGACGGCTGCAAGCCAAGGCTAATTATTGTGCTCTCCTATTCTTCACTTTTTGTGTGCTATCTTTCTTACTGGTATGTTCTGATTTCAATTCAAGTCCCAAAACCAATATGTTTCTTTTACTGCTTCAGTTTATCCTGTTTCTAGTTTGTTTCTATCTATGGTTTTGCTGTGCAACCTGTAGTTGACATGTTTACATTTTTGTCCATCTAGCATGTTATTTTATGTGTTACTCCACTTAGGATCAACATGAATATGTTACCCCCTTTTGTAGTTTGTCTCAATGTGACATTGTTCAATTATGTGTTTATCTGGTTTCTAGTATGAACCTTTCTTTGGCAAAACAATTGTACCCTAAGTTGCTTGATTCTGTGTTAATTTTTGATTTCATGCTATTCCCTGCATGAACTGCTATGCTTGTACATTGTGTGCTTTATGTGTCCCCAGTTCCCATCACCCATGTGTGAAGTTTTATTCTATGTTTGTTGCTGAACCTGCTTTGGTTCTGTGTGTGATTTGTGTTTGCTAATTGCCCTACTCTCATCAGAAGCTGTTTTACTAAACAACTCTCTCTTATTTTATAAAATTATTTCTACTGAGTCTCTTTCAATAATTGTTTTCCTATCATACCCTTTCAAAACTATGCCAAACACTCTCACTCTACTCATAGGTCTTTAAGTTCTGCCCCTCTAGTGTGTGATTGCTTTGGGTTCCCTGTGAGATCCATCTGAGTTCTGATGCACTGGGGCTGTCACTTCCACACTACACTTACTCAGTTATGGTTGTGAAATCTGGGTGTGACACACCCGGACATGATAAGGTTATGAAAAACTTTGGCACTTGAGGATGTGGGTAGTTTGGTATATCTGGGCCTGTTTCAGGCTCCCTATAGTGTAACTTCTTCTTTTCTTTTTCTACTTATGTATTCATTTCAATATTGGTTTGTAATAATTATTGTAAACGAATATTGGGTTTGGCTAGTGAAAAGGGGAGGGTAGTTATATATGTTATCAATATCAATGGGTAGAAATCACGCCTTAGGTTTACATTTCCTATATGTGCATTAGAATCCATGTTTAGGACCAATACATTCAAAGCATGTCATTAGATATCATGTTCTTAAGTTTTACGTATACTGTTCCAACATCTCATTTGATATTATCACTTAGAAATCCTGCTTCTAGGCTAAATAACAGCATTAACATAAAAAATGTTGCTCCTGCACATCCTGAAATTATGTTGTAACTTTCTATGCATTTAGGAATCATGCTTTAGGAATTCTTCATATCTTGAAATCATTCTGCAGTTTATATGTGCATACTAGATACCATTCCTTTGGATTTCGTTTGTATTTGCTAAGCCACGCCTAGTTAAACTACTGATGCATGAAAAAAGGACATAGGACAGTCTCCCATTTGATTATCCTGTTTTAAATAAACTGGTAACAATCCCTGTATTTTGTAACACTTAGAACATCATGCTTTAGGTATAACAACTTCTAAACAGTTTTTAACAATTCTGGTAACTATTGTGCATTACCCCCCCCCCCCATGCCTAGGTAAGCCTTAGGTAATCAACCTTTATAAAACTAGAAAATTGCTTCGTTGTGTTTACTGTTTAATGGTTAACAAGCTTAAAATCAGTAGGCCAACTGATTAGGGCCCCTGCTTCTGGGTTTATAAAATAAAACTGCATATCTTCTTTCATGCTTTAGAATCCTGTCTAATAAAAATGCCTCTTGTTTGTGATTGACTCGTGTTGTTTACGTGCATTATCTGTGGAGGTAAATCTGATCCTCTTAATTGTTCTTTCCTGCCTTTATTTGCTAAAGCCCTATTTGTTCTTGCATGTCGCCTAGTATTTTCTCCTTTTAAACCTTAGGGGTCTGTCTAGAACTGCCTATATGTAGAGGTCCTAATTTCCTCCAGGACCATTAAGAAAGGACGGGTAACAGCACGCATAGAGGTCGTTAAACAAAACTCGCTTAAATAACCGCTAAGGGGTGGGAAAGGGTAGATATGGATATGATGACCGGTGCGCTAATGCCACGTGTATCCCCTTTCTGAGGAGTGATTACCAGGCATTGCGTTGATGTGATCCTATAGGATAAACAACCTAGGACTCCCCTATCCCTTACGCATGTGTGCTTAGAATATAAATCTTTCAAAACCTTATATATGTGCTTAGACTTTAAATCTTCTAAAACTTTACTTCACATGTATGCTTAGACTGCGAATATTTTCAAAAACCTTTATTTGTTTAAGCTTATTTGCTACTTGTTTAAATTCACAAAGCTTGTTTGGCCGGGAACCTTAGTTGTGGACTTTGAGGGGTGACTAACACCTTCCCCTTGAAGTAATTTCAAGCCCTTACCCAATCTCTGGTTATTCAAATCTGTGTTATAATGACCCTTAGTAGGTTCCCTAACGCACCTTAATTCGTTAGATGGCGACTCTTCAATTCCTTACATACACCTTTTACCAAAAGGAAACGAGTTGTCTCAATAATGTCAAAAACCCTGAATGATCCGAAAGGAGAGGGAAAAAGGGGGCGCGACAATCTTAGGAGAAATATTCATCAGACCAAGACGTTTATCCTAGGAGAAAATTCATCAGACTGGGTTTCCTATCTTCAGAGAAAAGTTCATCAGACTAAGATTTTGATCCTAGAAGAAAGTTCATCAGACTAGGTCTCTTTTCTTTTTGTTATCTTAGGAGAAAGGTTCATCAGACTCATATTTCTATCCTAGGAGAAAGTTCATCAGACGAAGTCTTCTATATTAGGAGAAAGATTCATCGGACTAAAATATCGATCCTAGGAGAAAATTCATCAGACTAGGTCTTTCTTTTTTTTATCTTAGGAGAAAGATTCATCAGACTAAAATTTCTATCCCAGGAGAAAGTTCATCAGACTAGGTTTTCTATCTTAGGAGAAAGATTCATCAGACTAAGATTTCGATCCTAGGAGAAAATTCATCAGACTAGGTTCCTTATTTTTTGTTATCTTAGGAGGAAGATTCATCAGACTAAGATTTCTATCCTACGAGAAGTTCATCAGACTATGTTTTTTTGTTATCTTAGGAGAAAGATTCATCAGAATAAGATTTCTATCCTAGGATAAAGTTCATCAGACTAGGTCTTCTATATTAGGAGAAATAATCATCAGACTAAGATTTTGATCCTAGGAGAAAATTCATCAGACTAGGTCCTTTTTTTTTCTGGTATCTTAGGAAAAAGATTCATCAGACTAAGATTTTTATCCTAGGAGAAAGTCCATCAGACTAGGTTTTCTATCTTAGGAGAAAGATTCATCAGACTAAATTTTATCCTTATTTATCAGACTAGGTTCCTTATTTTTTGTTATCTTAGGAGAAAGATTCATCAGACTAAGATTTCTATCCTACGAGAAAGTTCATCAGCCTAGGTTTTTTTTTGTTATCTTTAGAGAAAGATTCATCAGACTAAGATTTATATCCTAGGATAAAGTTCATCAAAATAGGTCTTCTATATTAGGAGAAAGATACATCAGACTAAGATTTTGATCCTAGGAGAAAATTCATCAGACTAGGTCTCTTATTTTTGGTATCTTAGGAGAAAGATTCATCAGACTAAGATTTTCATCCTAGGAGAAAGTTCATCAGACTAGGTTTTCTAATCTTAGGAGAAAGATTCATCAGACTAAGATTTCTATCCTAGGATAAAATTCATCAAACTAGATTTTCTATCATAGGAGAAAAATTCATCAGACTAAGATTTTGATCCTAGGAGAAAGTTCATCAGACTAGGTTCTCTTTTTTGTTATCTTAGGAGAAAGATTCATCAGACTGAGATTTTTATTGGGAGGAAAATCCATCAGACTAGGACTTTTTATCCTAGGAGGAAAAATGTGAAGAGCAATAGCGACATTTATATACACTAGCAAGACAAATAAAGACAAAAATATGAGAAACTTCAGTTTTTCGGCTCTTCTCTTCTTTTTTTTTTGAACCACTTTCGTTGCACTGCTTTGTTCCTGTCAAACAAAGAAAATTTTGTCAGTTAAAAGTGGTGGTCAGTTTGTGGCCTTGAGTCTTGGGCAGCTTGGCTTTGGCTCAATGAGCTTGAGTCGATTTCAAGAGACTTTGCTCTGCATCAACCCTGATTGTTTTACACCCAGTACCATTTGTATTTGTGGCTCAGTCAGCCTTATCACAAAAGAAAAGATTTCTTTTCTTGGATAAACTTTTACTAATATCTTGAATGGCTTTTGCTTTTGAGCAATTTGTCCATCAGAGAGAATCACAACTGGTAAGTGCCTTTTGCACGATGTGCACACTTCATAGTCCTTTTTCGGTACTACAAAGGATCTCCGATTAACCTTGAGGCTATCTTTGCTTTCTTCAACCGAATAGGTTGACAAGAGTCTTTTTGGGGGGGGGGAGCCTTTGCATGAACTTCAATGCATGTTGAGTGTAAAAACTAAGTGCGCTGACCAGATTTACTTTGTGCAACTGAAAAGCTGGTAGCAGATTTTGAAATCTTTTCTTGCTTGTTTTGACAAGGACTGACTCAGAGTGAAGGACACAATGATGCAAAGAAACAAGTATTAACAAGAAATGCCCATGTTGGAAAAGACAGAAGGGAGAGCCCCCCTTTTTTTTCCTCATTTTATTTTGCAGTAACTAGCCTTAATGATTATGACATGCATTTGGACTCAACGGCCTGATCTATCAAACTAATCTAATCTTTCCTTTTACCATTCCTATGACCTTTGAAGTCGATCTTGTTTGTGCCAATTCTTTGCTTCAGCTTCACGATTCACCTTCGACTAGTGGTGCCACGAGGGGTTTTCACCAACAAGTCTCTCTCATTTATTTTATCTCTACTTGCCGGTGCCTTACAGTGCCCGTGAGGGTCTTCACTAGTAAGACTCTCTCATTTTTCTTTTTTTCTTTTTTTCTTTTTTACTTTTTTTTGTGTGAGCAACTTGACAATGTTCTATGTCGCGTGACAACTGTTGCTCATTGCATGCTTCTGTTGGCATTCTTGAAGGCATATCGGGAGGTCCTTATTTGGAAGGTTTTTGGATAGGGTTGGAAAGAAGGGTCGGCATGAAGGCTCAAAGTAGACTCAAAATGATGGGTTGAACATGTACAACTCTTGGAATCGACTCTTTTAAAAAACTAAAACAAATTCATGCCCCAGTTTAGATACTGGTGATTTTTGATTATTTTTTTCCGAATTCTTATTTGGTTGGACCGAACCGTGTAAGGCTGCCTACGTATCCTTTTTTAAAGGAATCAGGTCTAACGTAGTTCAAACATCTGACCTCACTATTTTTTTCTTCTTTCTTTCTTTTTATTTTCTCTTTTCTTTTATTTTCTTTTTTTTATTCATTTTTTTCAAAACAAGTTGCCCTTGCTTTTATTTTCTGGAGGTATGGACCTTTGAATGTTCTTTTCTTCTTCTTCTTCCTTTTACCTGAACTTTCTAAGAATTGCCCCAGCTTGTACTCTTGGGACATGGACCTTTCTTTTCTTTTTCTTTTCTTCATTTTTTTATTTTTTTTTTTACTCTAAACTTGATTCCAAAAGAGGATGGTCAAAGAAAATAACACAGGCTCAAAATGAGTAACCAAGGGTATAAAGTGTTTGGGTAGCAGAAAGAGGGACTCCTAGCCTCGAGAATGCCAATCATATTACCTTTTCGCGATCATAGCATTGATGAACATGTGTATCTTCTTGTTGTGTCGTGGTCAAAAGACACTTTCCATCCATTAATGTCAAACTTTCGACCAAGCTTCAATTGATTCAATATCCTCAAACCCGATCTTCACAATGATTTGAATGTGAATTTTGCTCGACCTTAATTTCAAAGTATTTCAAACCTTTATTCATCCTCAAAATTATCTTATTCTCAGTTATCCAAATCAAGCTTAAATAAATTTTCTAAGATCTGGCCAAAATTTCCGCATGCATGTCATATCACTAAAACTAGCGGAAAACGAACTAAGCATGGAATGACACAAAAGGACAAATTGTATTTCATTGAGTAAACAACAAGAAAAACAACCTAAAATTCGAGTTACAACCCTAAAATAACTCGGATAATGAAAATACCAGCAAAACCGACAGACAAGACTCACACAAACAAAATAGAGGGATAGAAGGGTTTGACTCAATAAAATAAATAAAATCTGGATCACAACCCTGAAATAACCCAGGTAATAGAAAAAACATCAAAACAAGCTACCAAATTCCTTCCTAGTGAGGAGGGAATGACTTTTCAATTGTTAAGCTTGACATTTAGCCACAAATTTGCTCATCAGAATCACCATGGCCTTCTTTAATTCCAGTTGGCAAGTTCCCGATAGGATTCTCATACTCCATGTCACCATGCATCATCCCAACAAGGTGTGCATCATCATGTGCAAGTAAAGGGTTTTGCATGATATTCTGGGTGTCACTATCTTGGATCACAAACAGTTTATCCTGGATCATCCTTTCAATTTCTCTTTTCAAATCCAGACAACTTTCAACGTTGTCCCGATGGGCATTGGAATGGTATTCACACCTTTTATAAGGGTCAAAGCTTATTGCACGTGGGTCCACATGATTTGGAGGAATAGGTGAAATCATGTCATAACGCTTTAATTTCTCAAACAAGCTTGCATAAGACCTTTGTTCCCCTCTATACCCCTGGCTTGGATGCGGGTTATAGGGCACTTGAAAATTCGGTGGAGACTGATGGAGTCTTTGGGGTGCTGGTGCTCGCCTTCTAGGGTGTCTTAGTGACTGGGCAACATATTGAGGTTGAGCAAAAGAGTATTGTGGGTTCTAAGGTTGATAGTAGTGCTCAGGGGAATCATCAAAAATCAGACGATACTGGTCATACCTTCGAGATGTTCTCCTAGGTTTCGACCCTCATCATGATTTCTTCATCCTTCTCGTTCATGTCGCTAGAATTACCTGATTCAATTTGAACAGCCTGAGTTGCAACTGTGAGAGCTTCTTGGCTTATAATTTTTCCTGTCTTAAGACCATTCTCAACCATTTCCCCCATTTTGATTGCTTCTGAGAAGGACTTGCCAACTGCGGACATCATGTTTTGGAAATAATCTGGATCTTGAGCCTGAAGGAAGACAATGATTAGCTCGTGGTCATCCATGGGTGATTTAAATCTAGCCGCTTGCTCTCTCCATTTAATGGCATATTCTCTGAAACTTTCAGTTGGAAAGGAAATTGCGGTCTGGGGCGATGTCGATGTTGTATTGGAACTATTTGAAAAAAGCTTGAGCCATGTCATCCTAGACATACCAGTGACATGTGTCTTGATCCATAAACCATTCAAAGGCTACTCCCGTAAGGCTTTTCCCAAAATAAGCCATCAGTAATTCTTACTTTCCTCCCGCACCTCTTAGTTGATTGTAATACCTTTTCAGGTGGGCTATGAGGTCTCCGTGTCCATCATACTTTTCAAATTTGGGAGTCTTGAAACCAAGTGGCAAACGAACGTCGGGGAACATACATAGATCTTTGAAGGAAATACTCTTCTGACCTGCCAACCCTTGCATGTTTTTCAACTGTCGTTCTAAGATATTCACTCTTTGGGTCATTTCTTCCTGTGCCATCTTTCGGAAAGGCTTCTCGATGTTTGCATGAAGATCAAACAGGTACGAATGGTACTCGGGAGAGTGGTACTGTTCTTTCTGGGTAGAAAATTGTGACCCATGACTTTTCTTTTGTACCACTGTCAGCCGTGGGATGGTGAGGACGGGCACAACAGTAGTGGTTGTCTGATTGGTTGTCAATGGCAAACTTTGAGAGAATGCAACAGAAGTTCCAAGTGTAGTCATACAGTTGGGATGAATACTGAATCTAGGTGGGCAGGATTGATCAGACAATGAGACTGGAATAGTAGTAGTCGAGATGGATGTGAATTCTGGGAAACCATGAATAGAAAAGGGTAGTCCTTGTCCATCGGCCCATGCTTGACACATTTCAGTCACTTGCTACTTCAGTACTCTATTTTCCCCAACCATGGCAGACTCTTGTTGAACCCTCGGACCCTGAGTCTCATGACCGCTCGTAACAGCTTCGATGTCAGTTGTCATTTTTCTCTTGGATTTTGTGTTGTCAGCTTACCACAAACCGACCACCTCAAACTTTCTTCACAATTCAAAACAAAAGACACGTTAGAATGGACTCAGTCGGTCCTTATTATTATCATTTTTTTCTTTTTTTGTTCACCTTTTTTTTTCAAAATCATTTGATCGAACCTGATGTGGGTTGCCTAAGTATCATGTGGGAACATGAATCAGATCTTGTGTAGTTCCGGAAGATCGGAAATAAAGTAAATAACCTAACCCTTTTGTTTTTATTTTGTATATTCGTTTTTCCGAAACAAAGACTTAAAAAGAAGAAAGAAAATATTTTTGGATTTAGATTTGTTTTCTTTTAGTTTTTTTTTTTTGAAAGAAAAACTTCTAAAGAGGAAAGGAAATATTTTTGGATTTTTTGGTCTTTAATTTTGAATTTATTGAAAGAAATACTTCTTAAGAAAAAGAAAATATTTTTGAATCTTGAATTTTCTTTTTAATTTTCGAAAGAAGAATGAGAATATTTTTGGATTTTTGGTTTTGGTTTTTTGATGTTTTTTTTCGAAATTTTTGAAAGAAAGACTTCTAAAGAAGAAAGAAAATAATATTTCTTTTTAGAATTATTGGAAAAAAGACTTCTAAAAAAAAGGTAAAAAATATTATTTTTTTTGGATTTTAATTTGATTTTCTTTCTTTTTTCTTCGAATGAAAGACTTCTACAAAGAAATATATTTGGGTTCTAAAACTTTTTTAAAAAAATCTTTTATTTGTTTGGAATCTCCTAAGAAAATACTCCTAAAGAAGGAATTAAAGGAAAATCTTTTTTTGGATTTTTAAAAATTGGGGTCTGAAAGAAAGACTTTTCTACAGAAGGAAGTAAAGGAAATATTTTTGGATTTTTAAAAATTGGGGGCCGGAACCGATGAGGTTTGCCTACGTATCTCACATCCGGTGAGAATCAGACCCGCGTAATTCTGCCAGTTTTGACATAACTGGGAAAACATGATATTGACTTTTTTTTTTTGAAATACGTTTTCTTTTTCTCTTTTTTTTTCAAAACTTTTGGCAGAGTTTCGAGGCATTTTCAAATAACGGGGTTTTCAGAACTGGGTGAATTTTCTAAGCTTTTGTTTTATCCATTATTTTTATTTCTTAAGCCAGGCAGCACACAAGCCGAAACAAATAAATGCACACGTAGCAGATTAGATGCATCAGGATAGTCTCTCATTTCGGGTACACCTGTCCTAGACGGACCCAACCCCTGTGTTGAGTCCCCTAAGTCAAATGCACGTGATGCAAATAATCGTTCCTACTAGGGATCCGACATGAGGTTTTGTTATTCTAGGTTTAAACCTGGGGCTGTGTTCTAGACCTGGCTTACCCGAGTGGACAACTCGAGCTGAAGTGGGAGCGACGTACCGGGAGCACGAAAGTCTACCCGGCCTAGTGGCTGATCCATCCTCATTCTTATTTGGTACGACCTCTAACAGAAAAGCGGGCCACGCGAATGTGTGCATCATTTTTTAGAAGACTCAGAAGGGAGGTGTAAGAAGGTAGTTTAAATACAGTTCAAATAATATCAAAGTGGTAAATGAGCGGCAATAAGCACCTTAGGCCCACAAACACAGTAATATCAACAAACAATAAATCCAAGTACGAATTACATTAACAAGCTCGAATTCTTGAACCCTGAACTAGAGATTCTGGATTCGGTCCCCAACAGAGTCGCCAGAGCTGTCACACCTGGGGATATAGAGAGTTTTTCTAATTTAAGTGACATTAATCGAAATGAGATTATTTATTTATTTCAGATTCGCCACTTGGAATATTTATGGTGTCCAAAGTCACCAGTTTAATTTTAATCCCAAATCGAGGAAGTTTGACTCTGTTTAAAAAGTTTGTGAAACCAGAAGACCGGGTAATGAATTCTGTTAGCGTGGGAGAAGGTGTTAGGCACTCTCGAGTTCCGTGGTTCTAGCACGGTCGCTTAATGATTTATACTTGGCCTATTTTGTCTAATTACTCATTTTAATACCTATGTGTATTTCACACTTTACCGCTTTTAATTACTTGATTATTCGTATTTTAAAGAATTATCTCAAGACGGGTTACGCGTACGTATACTTGTTTAGTTTGGCGTGTCAAGAATCGTATCATGTGGACGTGTACACAATTCACAATACTTAGTTATTTAAAAACAAAAAAACTTGGCCAAAGTCGTGCGAACGCGTATCTTGATTTATTTTGAAAAAAATCGTAATTATGTCACATGAACGTGTACACAATCACAATGATAAATTAAGTCGCGCCTAAAGCATTTTCTACGAATATTCATTTTTAAAAACGTACTCGTTTCACGCGAACGTGTACACAAATAATAAGACTTTAAGAATAATTAAGATTGTTTGGCTGAAGTTGCACGAACGCATAGCTCGATCTATTTTTGGTATTGTAACTATATCATGAGTACGTGTACATAATCACGAGAATAATTTTAAGACGCGCCTAAAGCATTCTAAAAATTTCTTAAGAAAAACGTTGTCGTTATTTTTTCTTATTGCATTAAGTAAATAGGGGTCTCCTAGAAATAATGTCTTAAGACCTTCATTCTGGATCATGGATAGAAATAAAAAAGAGGCTAGTGAGATTTCATTCATTCGGGCCCAATTAATTCAAATGGGAGCCAACTCAAACTAATATTCCATAGCCCAATCAACAGATGAACCATTATTCTAGAAATTCATGACTGATTTGGATTTTTATTAGCCAACACCAATCACATGATTTCCATTGTTAATCAAAAAGAGATAGAAAACTATATTGAATCAAACTTAAGTAATCAAAAAGACTAAACATGTCAAGAACAACAGAACATTTAATTGAAAAGAGAAAATGACTAAAGCAAAAGGTAATATGGAAATAATAGACAAAGGAATGGACCTTTTAAAGAGAGCTTCAATCAATCTATTCAATGTTAATCAGTACAAATCTCTACAACAATCGTATCAACAAACTTGTTTGGCACTCACGAACCAAGACCGAAGCTCATTCGAACCTAAACTCGCCGGCGGACTCGAACTCAACCTTGGCACTGCTATTTTTCACGAGAAGGGACTGTTTTTAGGCAATTTTCCAGCTGCGCTTTTGGTGATGTTTGCTGGTCATTGGGCGGTATTTTCAGCTTGTTTTCATGGCTGCTTTTGGTGCTTTGAAGCTGAATTTTGGGGTAATTTGGACCTGGAATTTGGGGGAGATCAAGTAGTTTAAGGTGAATCTAGAGTTGCTTCATAGTTTGAAAAATAAATACTGTTTCTGGGTTTAATTACTAACTTTCATGACTTTCATTGTGATTTTTAGGTTGGAGATCTCATGGAAGAAGAAGAGAAAGTTGGGGCTATTTTTTATTGTCTCCCTCTACTGAGCTCTCCTCTTTTTATTTCCTTTCCCCTAATTCTGTCCAGCCCCTTTCCCCGTCTCCCCTTCTCTTCCGTTTTTTTCTGGTTTTGGGGAAGGGTGGATCTTAATTAGGTCTTTCTCCTTTTTTTGTGTGTCTATCTAGGTATTAAATAATACAAGTATTATGTGGGTATTTTTTGGGGAGAAAGGATAAGAATGGGTGAGGTGTTGGGAAGGTGCATGTGAGTTTGTTATGAGGAGATAAGGAGGAATCTTGTCACATGGAAATGACTCATTAGCAAAAATAAAAAATACTAGCTAAATATTTAAAATCGAAAACATATAATTTTTGTGATTTTAAATTTTCTTAAATAGAATCTACTAAAAATGAAATAAAGGTAAAAATATGTAGATTAAACTCAAATAATATTTACATACTAAAAAGTGGTGAAAATTTTGATTTTGGTAAAAAATTAGGTGCTCACACCTGCAGAGAATGTGCCTATCCTAATTGATATCCCAATAGGACCATCTACTAGCATGATAGCTAGTAAACCAAAAGCACGCCTGAAGCGTGGTAGGCCTTTGGGTTCTAGGGATCGATATCCTAGAAAAAGAAAATTGACAAATGATCAAAATTATACTATGAAGGGATCTCCTGAAGAGACCCAATGTGCAACTAATTTTTGACCACGCTCAAATTTTATACTATTTTAATCTAAATATTCTTTTTAGGTCTAATCTTGATGTTTTAAACTTTTATCTTGCTCTTAGTAGATTTTATTTGAAAAATAAATAAATACTCATATTCTTAGAGTATAAAATTTATTTCTATTTATAATTAAAAAAAATCACAAATATAAGTAAAAAAAAGGCTCGTCTTCACCATGCTCTCAGCTCACGTTAGCTAAATGTGCACTGAGTGTGGCTACCATGGATAGAGGGCGAGGGAGAGGAAGAGGAAGGCCACGAAAGCATCCAAAGACACCGATCTCAATCATTAGAACCTCAATTACTAATAAATCGAAGGCTGGAGAGGACATGCAGACACCGGAGCAACAGGTAGCAACTGAAGAAGGAGAGGTTGAAATTGCACTATTAATTAGCTCAGAGATAAGTGGAAATCAGATGCACAAATCTCCTACTCAAGCTGAACAAGGAGTGAAGGAATTTGCTACTGGAACTGAAGGTCAATCCAATGGAACAGTAACAGAAGGGGTGAGACAAGTCAACCCAGTCAAGGAAACTATGAGTGCACATGGTGAGGAAGTTAAGGGACTAAGAGATGAGCAGAGTAAGGGAACTACAGAGGCAAATCCCATAGATCGACGGCAGGAGGTGAAAAAGTGGTCAAATCTATTTCAACAAAATATAGTGGCTACTTATGGAATGGCTTTGAAATATGTACCTCAACAGATTATAGATGGCCAAACAGTGGTGCATCTTGAGATGCAGGATGTGAAGGAAGAAAAATAGAAGTGGAGTGCATAAATGATTGCTTATATTATGGGTGAAAACCCGAGATATAATGTTATGCGAAGGTATATTTCTCAACACTGGCTTGACATTGCTGAACCAGATCTGTTTCTTCATGAAGACGATTATTATGTGATAAAGTTTCAAAATATAGATGATATGTACAGAATTTTCTATGTTGGACCTCATACTATAAGAAACAGACCAATTATACTCAAACCTTGGACTCCAGATTTTGATATCAGTAAGGAATTTCTAACTGATATTCCCCTATGGGTGATTTTCCCTAAATTACCTATGAGCTGCTGGGGAAATGAAGCTTTGAGCAAGATTGCAAGTGCGGTTGGAAAGCCTTTGTCTGCTGATGAATGCACAACTAAGAAAACAAGGATTTCGTATGCAAGAATGCTCATTGAAGTAAATGTGACTAAAGCTCTGCCTACTAAGATCAAGGTGATGGATCCTAGAGGAAAGGTATTCCAACAGGACATAAGCTATGAGTGGAAACCAGTGTATTGTGACAAATGTCAAGTTATTGGGCATATATGTCATAATCATCAAGGAAATAAGTAGCAGAGGGAAGTGAAACCACAAAGAAGAAGGGTAGCAAAGAAGGTTACATATGAATGGAGAACTAAAGGACCTATTAAAAAAGAAGTGATAAATGTAGAACAGGCTAAATGCAGAAGCAAGTGTGAGTGAAACACCTAGACACCTGGTGTGAAAGAAAAAAATTGCAGATGACAAAGCTGGAGCTCAACAAGGAGAATTGCAGTCAAGACCATATCGGTCAACTGGTGATAAGGGAAAAAATAGCAAAGAGATGGTGGATAAAGGTAAGAATACACTAGACTTTAGCCTTGAGAACTTTCCCATGCTGACACCACAGTATAGTAGAAATAGTACAAAAACAGAGACACCAAGTACCAGTGGAGCTTATACCTTTCCTCATGATAGAGGTGGGGAATGCAGAAACCAATAAATGAAGTGGTTAATATGGAATGTGAGGGGTATCAATAAATTGTATAAGAGGAAGGATATGAAAAATTATTTGAAAATAAAAAATATCAAACTGACAGGGATCATTGAAACTAGAGTGAAGGAGAAAAATGCAAAAACAATCAGCCAACACATAGCACCTGGATGGGAGATGATTAATAACTATAGTGCAACAATAAATGGTAGAATATGGATTTTATGGGTCTTAACTGCTATGATGTGAAGTTGATAAAAACAGAAGCTCAGGTGATACACTGTATTGTCTCCAAAACTAGCAATGATGGAGAATATGTAGTATCTATAGTGTATGGATATAATACAGTTGAGAAGAGGAAACAGTTATGGGAGGATTTGAAGGAGATAA
The DNA here is from genome assembly GCA_005239525.1 of Nicotiana knightiana. Taxonomy (NCBI): domain Eukaryota; kingdom Viridiplantae; phylum Streptophyta; class Magnoliopsida; order Solanales; family Solanaceae; genus Nicotiana; species Nicotiana knightiana. Next base: position 28,083 of record ML415279.1, read on the forward strand.
ATCAGATGATAACCAGCCCCTGGATAATTGGAGGTGATTTTAATGTTGTACTGCAATTGCAAGATAGGAAACATGGAAATCCAGTCACTAAAGCTGAAACACAGGACTTTAATGATTGTATCCAAGAGCTAAAGTTGAATGAACTAAACTGGGAAGGTGAATGGTCCAACACGCAGGATGGTGGAGATAGGTGGAGTAGGATTGATAGAGCATTTGGAAACTATGAATAGATGATGAAATGGGGACATATAGCTACTATGTATGAACAACCTTTCATATCAGATCATGCACCTATGAGTTTGTCTTTCAATGAAGTACAGAGAAGCGGGAGAGTTCCTTTTAAATTCTTTAATGTGTGGGCTGGACATGAGAGGTTTCTACAGGAAGTTCAACAGATATGGAACCCAAAATTACATGATTAAAAAAAGGAAGAATGTGTGGATGAAGCTGAAGGCATTAAGGATAGTATTGAAAAAACTTAACGTAGAGGAATTCAAATGTATTAAAAGGAAGATAGAATTGAGCAGAATTGAGCTAGAGAAAGTACAACAAGATATAAATTCTGACAGCAATGCAGAGATATTATTGAAAGAGAAAGAATTGATGCTGAATCTGGAGAAATGGAGTATGATAGAAGAAGGAGCTTTGAGACAGAAAGCCAGGTCACCTAACACTAAATATTTTTCTGTTGTGATGACAAAAAGGTGCCAGAGAAAACAAATTACTGAATTACAAGCTATCAATGGGAGCAGATTAACTGATACAGAGAGTATTCAAAAGGAGATTGTGGATTTTTACAAGTCCTTGATGGGAAGCGGTGCTCATATACTACCTGCTATAGATAAGGAGATCATGAGAAAAGGAGCCAAACTTAATCAACAACAAAGAATTGACCTATGTTGAGATGTGACTACAGAAGAGATATATGAAGGATTATGCTCTACTGGTGATGATAAAGAACCTGGAGTAGATGGTTATAATGCATTCTTCTTCAATCAAGCTTGGCATATTGTCAAAGATGAAGTCATGGGGGTTGTTCTGGAATTTTTTCAGTATGGAAAGTTGTATAGAGAAATAAACTGTACAGCTGTAACTCTGGTGCCCAAAGTGTCTACGCCTAAAGCAGTTAGAGAATTCAGGCTAATTGCATGCTGCACTTTCCTTTATAAGCTAATTTCAAAGATTTTGGCAGCTAGGATTCAAAAAGTGATTGGAACAGTGATAAATGAAGCTCAAGCAGGATTCATACCTGGAAGGAAGATTGCAGACAACATCATATTGGCTCATGAGCTAGTGAAGGCATACACTAGGAAGAATCTGTCTCCTAGAGTTATGATCAAGATAGACATTCAAAAAGCCTATGATTCTGTGGAAAGGAAATTTATGAAGAAAGTAATGGAGGATCTAGGATTTCCTCAACTATTCATAGGATGGGTTATGGAATGTGTCCCGATAGTTAACTACTCTATTGTAGTTAATAATGAACCAACAAGACCTTTCAATGCTGCAAAGGGGCTAAGGCAGGGTGATCCCATGTCACCTTTCCTTCTTGCTATTGATATGGAATATCTGAGTAGGAACCTGGCTAGTTTGAAAGAGGAGAAAGAATTCAAATATCATCCTAGGTGTGCAAAACTTAGGATCACTCACCTAAGTTTTGCAGATGACCTTTTATTATTTGCTAGGGGTGATTTGAAATCTGTACAAGCAATGCAACAGAAGTTCAAGCAGTTCACTCAAGCATCTGGATTACAAGATAATTTAAGCAAGAGTGAAGCATATTTTGGAGGTGTTCAGGAGATAAACTGACAACAAATTTTGCAGTGCTTAGGACTTACAAGTGGAGAACTTCCATTCAAGTATCTTGGAGTCCCTTTGTCTACAAAGAAGCTGAGGTTACTGCAATGGAAGCCACTTATTGAAAAATGACAAAAAGAATTACTTCTTGGACTGCTAAAACTCTTTCCTATGCAGGCAAAGTGTAGCTAGTTCAGAGTGTTTTGTTTGGGGTGCAAGCTTTCTAGGCACAACTGTTTATCCTTCTAGCTAAGGTGATTAAAGTGGTAGAAGGGATATGTATCCTATGTTTGGTCTGGGACAAATGAAATTACAAAGAAGACTTTGATAGAATGGGATAAAGTGTGCTTACCCAAGGCAGGTGGTGGACTCAACATAATCAATTTGAAGTTGTGGAACAAGGCAGCCATAACAAAAACATGCTGGGATCTAGCTCATAAGCAGGACAAATTATGAATCGATGGATCCATGCTTATTATGTAAAGAATCAGCAAGTGAGGACAATGATAGTTCCTCAACAAGCATGCTGGATGGTAAGGAAAGTTATTGAGCCATACAGTATCCTAGAAGATGTACAGATTTCACCAAGTCAGAAGAAGAGTATGATCAGGCAAATATAACTTCACCTTCTTGGAGATTTTAGGAGAATGGAATGGAAGACATTGATGTTTCAAAATGCAGCAAGACCAAAAGCAAAATTCATTATGTGGCTCATGATTCAGGAGAGGTTAATGACTTGTGACAGGTTAATTAACTGGAAGATCAATGTAGAACCATACTGTGTGATGTGTAAAAAAGAAAAAGAAACAAGAGATCATCTATTCTGGCAATGTGAATATGTAATTCAAGTGTGGAACATAATGTGTAGATGGATTGGAAGAAAGAAGCTGGGAAGTGGCAATTGGCAACAATTCCTTCAATGGTTCATTACTGAAGCAAAAGGGAAGTCTTCATGTGCGATGGTATTCAAATTTATGTATGAGAAGTAGTATATCATAGATGGCTTGAAAGAAACAAAAGAGTCTTTGAGAAGAAGTGCATAAATGTAGAGAAAATTTCAAAAGATATGGCATATATAGTTAGTGTTAGTGTTACTCCTAGAAACAAATTTTTTGTGTATAGTTTATGTTTCTAGGTAGTTTAGTATAAGAAGTATACAAAAGATTAGCGAGCTGTGTTAGCTTTGCTTTGATATGTAATTACTATTTGGTGATTAATAAAAAGTTAGTTACCAAAAAAAAAATTAATAAGTTATAGAATTTTTCTTAGTATCATTTAAAGTACATGTAAATATTAATTTTCCTATAATATAAAAAATTTTGGTTAATCTTCTTATCTTTATAATTTAATTTATCTTTCAAAAAAAAAAGTAAAAAAAAAAAGAAAATAAAAATAAATGAACTTTAATGTCAAAGAGAAAAGGTTTTTTTTTTAAAAAAATCTGATTTTTTAAAATCTTTTTGCTAATCCCATAATCCCCATTTTCTAGCCTAACTCCACGCTCTTCACATCACTCACTTCCACTCTCTCCCATGTCTCCCTCATATCCACCCATCACTTCCCACTTCCCCCCACTCATTTCACAATTGACCCACACATCTATAAATAACATAAAAAGAAAAAAAAATAGGGGGAGTAATGGTTTTCTCAGTTGAACGCTACAGTTTCTTCCAAAGGATAGAGAGCAATCCATGTCTTCATCTTCCTCTAAAAAAGAACACTCAAAGCAGCCCTCAAATCACCACAAAAGACCATGTAAATACCTTCATTGATGCTTTAACACACATCAATTTCTTTTCTTCTATAAATAGAGGAGATTTCAGTTCATTATGTACATCAGTTTGAAAGTTAAATAATATATCAGTTTCTCTTTATACTTGTCTTTAGTTTATTTACTTTACAGTCGTTATTTTATAACAACATTTTTGAAATTCCGCATAATTTTTTGATCGAGCTCGTTGCACGAAACTTATCTAGTAGTATAATTTATCTTTTTAATATAATTTACGAGTTATTACACTTGACTAGATAAGATTTACCTAGAGTACACCAAATGGACAGCGACCGTGAGTTTTCTAGTTGACCCAAAAAAATATTATTACCCTTTTTGATGTTTTGTTAAACACAAAAGCATATGAAAAGGCCCAAGTATAGTTCATAGAAAAAAGAGACGTTCAAAGATGCAAAGATACCATTAATTAACCTTTGACGAGGCGATAGAGCCAATTCTTTCATTCGGTTGAAAAGACACACACACACACATATATATATATATATGTGTGTATAAAATTAGTATTTTAATATAAATCTATAATTTGAGTAAAAGCTAGTGAATTCAATTGTCTCAGAATGTGTACCTCAACTGCATCAAAACATTTTTTTTATGTTAATAGCCTATTTGATCAAATATCTTTTTAGCTAAAATTACTTTTTTTTCTCGGTATTTAGTCAATTTTTAGCAAGAAAAAAAAATACTTTTGAGTAAAAATAAAAGTAATTTTTGAGAAGCGAAAAAAAAACTTGATAAAAGCACTTTTTAAAAAATATTTTGAGAAGAATATATTTAAAAATAATTTTAGAAGTTTAATCAAACTAATTACTCATCAAAAAAAAATTTAAACAATTAGTCGAATATAAATTACTTCTCAAGAAAAGTACTTTTAAAAAAAATATTATTTTAAGAAATTTAAAATAAGCTAATTTTAGAAACTTATAAATTCTTCTTTTTTACTTCTGTTGAAAAAAGACACTAAATTTTATATATTCAGTCAGACCTCTTTAAAATTTGTAATTAAAAATTAGATAATATTTATTATTAATAGAATTTAAAAAATTTAATAGTATACCTATATAATAATATATTATTATAAAAGTCAAATTTGTTGGAACCAATTTTTATATATTTCGCTCTTATAGACGAAAATCTCCAGTAATAGCCAGCTCAAAATGTTCACCGAAGCCGAGCCGCGTGAAAACAACAGAAAACAATCACCTCGCCGTTTCTTTGACCATTGACCGAAAATCTTCTCTCATACAATTCCCCACTATAAATACCCTTCCCGTAAATTTTCTCCCCCATAATTCATTTCATTTCTACGCTCAACAAAACTAAATATTCATTATTCAAACTCATGGCGGATATTAAGCAATCGAGTAACTTTTCCGGTGATCGGCGGCAACCGAGCCGGTTACAACGGCGAGCGCCGGCGTCGATACAAATAAACCGTTCAACCGATTGGAATGTGGCGATACCGCTTTTATCACCGTTGATTTCATCGCCGACTTCTCCTGCTTCTAACAACTTAACGGCAGCGATTAATTCCGTTTGCAATAAGAAGGTGGAGGTAAAGCAGAAGCCGGCGGCGGCGGTTTTAGTGTTTAAGAAGTGGCAACATCCTGCAACGCCGTTTTGTTACGAGGCGACTCCGTTAGTGCCGTTTGTATTATGTACGGAAACAATCTAACGGCGTTTATTCTGAGCTATTTATTTTTCTTAAATTATAATACTAGAAGATTTGGTCCTAGATTTCTATGTAAACTGTTGATAATTACTAGCTTTATTTTGTACCTTTTCCCCCCTTAATATTAGCGTGTTGATTTTGTATAATTAGGTGATTAACATTTAACAAGTTGTAAACACTGAGGTAATTTCATTTACATGCTCATTATTTGCCGGAAAATTAATTTCCAGTGTTTGATTATAAGAAAGTATTTTTCTGCATATAATAGTTATAAGCCTACGTCAAAAAATATAATAGGTTAAACGTCTAATTCAATTGCGATTAAGGATTACTAATTACTCCAGTCAGACATCTTTATAATAATATTCTTATATAATAACACTTCACTATAAAATCATATTTTTTCCAGAATCAGTTTTCCTGTATGTTATGATATATGTTTTCTATAACATCAAAAAATATTTGGAACAACGACTGAATGAAAGGATGCAATGGCGGAGCCACATGCATCCGTTGACACCCTTTATCGAAAAATTACATTGTTTAGTTTAGTAATTTATATAAAAAATAATATATATATTATATAATAACACCTCTTGACTTCTTGATGAGTTTGTTTCTTTATATTTTGACTCCTCTTAATGATAATTCTAGCTCCGCCGCCGAAAGGATGAGCAGCCAAAGTGTGAAGAAAATAGTTTGAGTAACCAAACCAAATAAACACATAAAGTAAGTTAGTAAAGGAAATGTAATGTAATTAACTTTACCACTTGTAGGATATTCCAGAGTAAACAACTTAGTTTTGATTTTAAAAAGTGGGAAAAGAAATAGTAAAGGGACAAATGATGTAAGTAGGACATTATCTCAAGATTCTTAATACCGGCCAAGTATATTAATTATATTATTCCGTACTATTTTTTAATGTGAAATATTTGAATGATAGCTTTAAATTTGAATAGTCTGCTTTTATTTTTATTTTGTTGGTAAAATTATTTGCTATTTGGTATTCACCGGTCGCTATTACGGGAGAAGCGACTAAGTACATCTCATCGCCTACTAGCCAAAGAAGAAAAATAATCCTATGCGAACCACCTTCTATTTATTTAATCACTATTTTGTCTATTTCATTAGGCAAGACGTGACGCAACTTCAGCTGATGAAGGACATGATTTTTGATAAAAAGTTACAAATATTAAAAATTATAATAGTAGAGTAGGTAATCTAGAGTGTTCATGACAATAGTATTACCATGTAATCTCGCTTTCAATTTGTAGTAAGTTTTTATGACTAACCGTTGTTTTCTTTCATTGTTGATCACCTTCGTATCTTGTTGTTTTCATTATGTATTTATATGAGTTTTTTCTGGTACTGTCCCTTCTTGTCTATATTTTCGTTAATATGCTGCTTATGCTTTCCTAAGCCAATGATCTATTTAAAATAACCTCTCTATCCTCACCTAAGATCTGCGTACACTACTCTCCTCAGAGTGTGAGAAAATATTGAGTATGTTAGTGTTGTCGTTGTTTTGTCCATTTCATTATTTTGTTAGCATAACATTGCAAGTAATGGTGTTCACCAAAACCCGAAAAATCGAAAACCGAACCAAATCGAATAAAAAAACTGATATTTTAAGGTTTGGTTTGGTTTTGGTTTTAATAAAAAAATCGAACCAAACCGACTATGAAATTTAGCTATTTAAATTTATATATATATATATATATATAAGTTTCTAAAATTGTATGGTACATATTAGTCATTTGTATTTGAGTCTAGTTCTTTGCTATTATAATAATTTAATTCTTTGCTTTCTAGTTTGATTGGTAGTTTCTTTTACTAAGTACAAGAATTTATTTCATGTTAAAAATAATCAATTTTTAATTGAGTACTTAAATTATTCATCACTATTTGAGTCAACTATCATCAATATATCTTGGTAAATGATTGATTTCTCAAAGAGCAATTAGTTTGATAGCGTTACGTTGAAAATGTAGTAGCGGGAATATGCGTTTGGTACTGTATGTCTCATATTTAAGAAGAACCGACAAATAATCGAAAAACCGACAAAACCGAATCGATTAAAAATCGACTTAATTGGTTTAATTTGGTTCCAATATTTAAAAAACCAACTTACTTGGTTTAATTTCTTTTTAGGGAAAAATCGATCCAAACCGAACCATTAACGCCCCTAATTGCAAGTTTGTTTGACCCAAGTTTTGGTGACCGGTACTAGCTTAATTTCTTGTCGATCAAAGGGTAAGAGCGTGGGGCATAGGCAGATGTAGGGCAGGTTATTTTTTCACCTCTATTTTCAGTTTTTCACGATTATTCTTGATGCTTGTTTTAGAGTGATAGAATGAAAATAACTTATATCCATTCTGTATTATACACTTTAAGCTTAGAATTTAAATTTAAGAAGATAATATTAGTCACCATCAAGATAGATTGTAGTTAAAACGCTTCACTGCTCTAGTAATAACGTCATAAGTTAAAACATTTGCTGAGAAACGGGTCACTAATGCTCAAGTGCGCTTTATAAGTCTGCACTTATGACTACGGCTTATGAGTCACATTCATCACTTTATTAGTCGCACTCAGATAGACGATTTTTATTTATGTCTGCATTTTACTTAATTAATATTTAGAAACGGCAGTTGGTGTTATATGATCTGTATTGCTGTAATAAACAATAAAATTATTAAATTTTTTGAAATAGAAACAGAAACAGAAAGTTAGTAGAACCAATTTAACGAAATAAATTCTGAAAAAATAGTATAGGAATAAATCGAGTCCACTGAATGCACAGTGTGTCCTTAAGGAAATTATTCTCCTTAAGTACTCGAGGTGTTGGAATATTATCCTCCCAGGATAGAACGATTTAACTCACCATCGTATTGGTACCAAAATCTCCGGTAAACTTCGGGCTACTCAATGGTCGTAAAACACACTGAAAAATATTGTGCAGAAGAAGAAGAAGATTATCAAAAATTTAGTAAGTAAAATTTCTAGGGTTCAAGGGATATTTATAGACCATTGGCACTGTTTCTGAAATAGCTGCTGGAACAGGTGGGAGTATTACGAAAAAACAGAAAACAAATTTAAAATAACCCGAGAAAGAAAACGGACCGGACCTGACTGGGTCGCGAGTCATGGGTTATTTCGGATTGAATTTTCGTTAATTAATTAAATTATTAAAAAGAATTTTGTCCAAAAAGATTAATCAATCAATCGATCTTTGACCGAAGCCGAGCCGAGCGAGCGACCATGACGATGACGCGAGGCTTGCCTTCTTCTTAACTCTTTAAGAGCTAGAAGAAGAGAAATTGTATATATACCCATTAAAATTCTTTTCCTCCAATATGGGACAATGTCTCTTTGCCAAGGAGGGAAACTCAAATATTTTATTTTCCCTCTATTTTCCATTCACCATCTTTAAGCTACACCAAGGTTAAAATTAAGCTAAATTAAGCTTAAAAGCCCAACAAACTTCCACTTGAACGGGGAATGACTATAAAGTAAAGGAATGCACGGACGCGTATGTGTTTTACATGCAAGAATTAATTGCATCTGGATAAGTAGGTTTCTCTTTGAACTTTCCGTAATAAACTTATATCGGATATACTCGGTCAATCGATATATTTGATATCTTTAAACCGTCGAGCTTTGTTTTATACCTAGACAACATAAGTCACACAATTAATCCTTAACCATTTATGGTTCTCATGGTTGTGTTCGTTTCAGCCATGAACATCGCCTAGTTTCATGAGTGCTTAGAGAACGGGCCTTTACTTTCATTCCTATTGAAGCGGCTTACACTTCACACTCATATAGGTGATTTCTAAACGTGTAATCCTATAGACACACTATCTGGTCATATCCTGCCAGACTTAGCAAATCATTAAAAAGCTTTAAGCTTTATTGACTCATAAAAAAACCTTAATGCTTTACCTTATTTTTTTAACATTGTCTTCATCATGAGAATGGGTTGAGTTATTTGACAATATTGAACCATCATTCATAAATTTGTTTGATCTCTTTGAATTTAGATCTTGGGATCTCCAGTCTGCTAGGTAGAGTTACCACCATGATGACTTGTCCTAGGCCTTAACCCCATTCCCTTTGATGATTTTTCAACTGCCTCTCTAGTAGGCCTTTCGTAAGTGGACCCGATACGTTATCTCTTGACTTTACGTAGTCAATCATGATAACACCACTAGAAAGCAGTTGTCTCACGGTATTGTGTCTCTGTCGTATATGACGAGATTTTTCGTTATACATAATGCTCCCTGCCCTGCCTATTACCGCTTGACTATCATAATGTATACAAATAGGTGCCAAAGATTTGGGAAAAATGGAATATCTTCCAAGAAATTTCGGATCCATTCAGCTTCTTTACCGACCTTATCTAAAGTTATGAATTCAGATTCCATTGTAGAACGGGCAATGCACATTTGTTTGGATGATTTCCAGGACACTGCTCTACCCCCCAATTGTGAAAATATATCCATTCGTAAATTTAACTTCAGATGATCCGGTGATCCAATTTGCATTATTATATCCCTCGATCACTGAGGGATATTTGTTACAATGCAAAGCATAATTTTGGATATGTTTCAGATATCCCAAAACTCGTTTCATTGTCATCCAATATATTTGATTGAGATTACTTGTAAACCGACTCAGTTTGCTAATAGCACATGTTATATTCGGTCGAGTACAATTCATGATATACATCAAACTTCCCAATACTCTTGCATAGTCCAGTTGTAATTCACTTTCACCTTCATTCTTTTGAAGTGCATAACTCACGTCAATTGGAGTCTTGGCAATTTGAAATCCAAATACTTGAACTTTTCAAGTACCTTTTCAATATAGTGAGACTGTGACAATGCTAGACCTTGTGGAGTCTTGTGAATTCTGATTCCTAAGGTCACATCAGCAACTCCTAAGTCTTTCATGTTGAATTTTCTAGCCAACAAGCGCTTAGTAGCATTTATATCTGCCATACTTTTTCTCATTATCAACACGTCATCAACATATAAACAAACAATGACTTCATGACCTGGAGTGTTTTTAATGTAAACACATTTGTCACACTCATTGATTTTAAACCCACTTGCCAATATTGTTTGGTCAAATTTGACATACCATTATTTGGGTGCTTGTTTAAGTCTATAAAGCGATTTAACAAGTTTGCACACTTTCTTTTCTTTATAAGGAACCACAAAACCCTCAGGTTGTTCCATGTAAATCTCTTCCTCCAATTGTCCATTTAAGAAAGTTGTTTTAACATCCATTTGATGGATTTCAAGACCATACACGGCCGCTAGTGTCACGAACACCCTAATAGATGTTATCCTCGTTACTGGTGAGTAAGTGTCAAAGTAATCAAGGCCTTCCTTTTGTCTATAACCTTTGACAACAAGTCTTGCCTTATATTTGTCAATAGTGCCATTAGCTTTTATTTTCCGTTTAAATATCCATTTCGAACCTAAAGGCTTATTTCCCGGAGGAAGATCAACCAATTCCCATGTATGGTTATCCAAAATTGATTGAATCTCATTATTGACTGCGTCTTTCCAAAACACTGAATCAGAAGACAACATAGCTGCTTTAAAAGTTTGAGGCTCATTTTCAAGCAAGAATGTTACAAAATCTGGTCCAAAGGAAGTAGATGTTCTTTGATGCTTGTTATGCCTTGGATCTTCTACAATTGGAGTATTTTCCTTTGGTTCTTCCCGAGGTCGTTTAGGTCTTTTACTTAACAACTCACATTCAGTTTTATACGGATAGATGCTTTCAAAGAATTCAACATTATTTGATTCCATTACCGTATTAACATGAATCTCGAGATTATCGGATTTATGAACCAAAAACCGACATGCTTTACTATTTGTAGCATATCAAATAAAAACGCAATCTACAGTTTTTAGTCCGATTTTAACCCTTTTAGGTAAAAAAAACTTGAACCTTTGCTAGGCACCCCCACACTTTGAAATATTTCAAGTTGAGTTTTCTTCCTTTCCATTTTCATGTCTAATAGATTGCGTTTTGCTGTGAGGTACTCTGTTGAGTATTCGGTTAGTTGTAAGGATAGCTTCCCCCACAAACTCTGCGGTAATCCAGAACTTATTAATAAAGAATTCATCATTTCCTTTAATGTCCGATTTTTTATTTCCACAATTCCATTAGATTGAGACATGTAAGATGCAGTAGTTTGATGGATAATTCCATATTCCGAACATAGTTCTGCAAACGGAGATTCATATTCTCCACCCCTATCACTTCTAATTATTTTGATCTTTTTATTCAATTGATTCTCCACTTTATTCTTGTATTGCTTAAATGCTTCAATTGTTTCATCCTTACTATTAAGCAAATAAACATTACAATATCGAGTGCAATCGTCAATAAAAGTAATAAAATATTTTTTCCCACCTCGAGTCAGTGTCGACTTCATATCACAAATGTCAGTATGAATTAAGTCTAAAGGATTTGAATTCTTTTCAACAGACTTATAAGGATGCTTTACAAACTTAGATTCAATATATATTTGATATTTTGATTTATTCCACTCGAATTTAGGCAATACTTCTAAATTAATTAACTTTCCCAAGGTTTTGTAATTGAAATGTCCTAAACGAATATGCCATAAATCATTTGACTCCAATAAGTAAGAAGAAGCTGAAATTTTATTTATACTGTCAACAACCATTACATTGAGTTTGAAAAGGCCCTTTGTGAGGTAGCATTTTCCAACATATATTTCGTTCTTGCTTACAACAACTTTATTAGAAACTAATACACATTTGATTCCATTCTTCACAAGTAAAGAAGTAGAAACTAAATTCTTCCTAATAGTAGGAACATGAAGAACGTTGTTGAGCGCTAACACCTTGCCAGAAGTCATTTTTAGGAATATCGTCCCATAACCTTCAATTTTGGATGTTGCATTATTTCCCATAGAAAGCTCTTCTTCGGGACCAACAATAGAGTAAGTCGCAAATACTTCTTTGACAGCACAAACATGTCGAGTGGCTCCAGAGTCAATCCGCCACTCCTTCGAATTTCTAACTAGGTTGCATTCCGAAAGCATTGCACAAGGATCATTAATGTCATCATTCTTCTCCACTATGTTGGCATGTCCCTTCTTCTTATCCTTTTACGGGAGACGAAAATCAGGGGATTTGTGACCAACTTTTCCATAATTTTAGCAGTTGCCCTTGAATTTCTTTTTGTTCTACCCCTTAGTCTGTCCAAAAGACCTCTTCCTATTCTTACTTTTTGGAGCAGTCTCCTCAACGATATTAGCTCCCATGATCGTTGAATTTCCACGAGACTTCTTCTCGGCTTTTTTGTTTTCTTTCTCAATCTTGAGACGTATCACAAGATCTTCCAACTTCATTTCTTTGCGCTTGTGCTTAAGATAGTTCTTGAAATCTCTCCACGAATGAGGCAATTTTTCAATCATTGCAGCCACTTGAACTGTTTCCTTCACGATCATACCTTCAGCAATAAGGTCATAAAAAATAAGTTGAAGCTCCTGAACTTGGGTTCCCACAGTTTTGTTGTCTATCATTTTATATTCTACAAATTTAGCAACCACGAACTTCTTCAAGCATGTATCTACAGTCTTGTACTTCTTCTCAAGTGCGTCCCATAATTCTTTTGAAGTATTCATCGCACTGTACACATTGTACAAGTCATCCTCTAAAGCGCTTAAGATATAGCCTTTGCAAAGAAAATCTGTCTGTTTTCACGCCTCAACAATCATGAATCTCCCGTTGTCCGACATGTCCGCAGCAGGCACTGGAGGTTCTTCACTAGTGAATTTCTGCATACTAAGTGTGGTAAGCCAGAAGAACACCCTTTGCTGCCATCCTTTGAAGTTGGCTTCAGAAAATTTCCCTGGTTTCTCGGCCAGTGGAACATCAGTCTGGCTTTACGAGGTTATCGTCGTTGCCGCAATAGTCGAAGAAGAATTTCCGTTATCAATTGTCATTTCTCACTGTCAACAACAGAAGAGTTCGATTAATGGAAAAATCAGAACAATAAATAATATTATAATTAAAAATAAACAATACGTATGATAAATAAAAACTGAATTTTTTATATATTGTTTCACAGAAAACGATGAAGTTTTTATGTTCTTCAAATTGTTTTCTGAATTTCAATACTCTGATGAAGTTTTTATATCTTCAAATCAAAATCGTAAAATTCAGAAGGAGTAGAAAACCACACAAGTTTTAGTCTCCACAATAAAATACAAAATATAATAGAAAGTAATTTCCTTAAGATTGTTATCCAATCTGTATTGATGTAATAAAAAATAAAACCATTAAACTTTCTGAAATAGAAACAGAAACAAAATCATAAAGTTAGTAGAACCAGTTTAACGAAATAAATTCTGAAAAAATAGTTTAGGAATAAATCGAGCCCAAAAACAGTATAGGAATAACCGGACCGGGTCACGGGTCATGGGTTATTCCGGATTGAATTTTTGTTAATTAATTAATTAAATAATTGAAAGGAATTTTGTCCAAAAAGATTAATTAATCAATCGATCTTTGACCAAAGCCGAAGCCGAGCAAGCGACGACTACGACGACGACGCGAGACTTGCCTTTTTCTTAACTCTTTAAGAGTTATAAGAAGAGCAATTGTATATATCTTTTCTTCCTCCAATATGGGACAATGTCCCTTTGCCAAGGAGAGAAACTCAAATATTTTATTCTTTCTCAATTTCTCATTCAGCCTCTTTAAGCTACACCAAATTTAAAGTTAAGCTAAACTAAGCTTAAAAGTCTAACGGTTGGAGTGTACCACCTGGGGACGAACAGGGCTACAATGGGTATTATATTTACTTTCATGGTTAAATTGGTCATTTGGGCCTAATGTCTTTCATGAGACGCGTATAATGCAATTTATATGAGCAAACGACGTATATAGTCTACTACTTCTGGTCAATGTGCATTGACGAAAAAGGCCAAATATTTCAGTTCAAGACATTTTTTCTTTGATACAATTTTGTAAATATAGTGACGTTTGAGAACATTTAAATGCCTCAAAAGGGCTGACGAAAAGCACGGACAAAACTTGGACATTTTGACGCGCGTTGGCTAATTCTCATTGTTAACATTGTTTCGTCCATCCAAAATTTTGACACTTTCTCAACTTGCTCCTCTCTTCTTGTTCCCCTCGCTCATGGGCGAATTGCGGAGCATGTGAATTCATAGTTTTTTTCACAAAATTAAATATTTTATATATATTTTTTTTAAAATTAATATAATATTATTTCAAGAAGATTGAATAGTATACTTGGTTTGAAGTTGAGTTATTTATCAAGAGGAAGAGAGATCAATTCCTACCTAATATATATTTTTTTCTCTTTTTTTAGTAACACAACTATGTACTAAAAATTTTAGATCCGCCTCCAACTCGCTCATGCATTTTTTTTTTGTGCTTTCTTACAGCTCCTCTGTTTGGGTGAGTATCTCAACTTTCTTCTTCACTTTTTCAAATTGTTGAATTTTTTATATGGGCTGTAATGATGTTTTATGCCGTGAATTTCCTCTAATATCTTATTGATGTTCTTCTTCTGTCAGAGGCGAATCCAAGATTTAAATTTTATGGGTTCAAATTTTAAAAAATTTAACATTGAACCCATTAAAGTTACGAGTTCATATCTACTATTTTTGCAATTTTAATAAATATTTACATATAAAATTTTACTCCGCATAAAAAATTATGGGTCCAATTATACCAGCCGAGTAAATGTTACATCCGCCCCTGGGCCCTGTATTCTGCTATATATAAGTTGGAAAAAAGGTAGGTTATGGAGTTCTTCTTGTTTTGCTTATTCTATCTTCTAAGTTTGTTTGAGATAACTTTTTTGCATTCCTGGAATGTTGCATGCATAAAATAAAACATAAGATTTAATTTTTACCTAAAGTTTGAAATTGTGGTTTAAAGAGGAATGAGTCTGCTATATTCAATCTTCTTTCTCACTTGATGATTTATTTTACTTTTTTATGCTGTTCTCCGAGATGGTGCTGCGTAATATTCCTCTCTATTATTAGGTGAGTTTTATTTTGCCTGTTTTTTCATTCTTTTTCCTCGCGTTCTAAAATTATTGCTGCTTCTTTTTATCTGAAAATCTTTTTTGGGAGAAGAACATGAGCTCTCTTGGTTAAATAGGATTGTGTAGAGACATGGCCATAAGGTGTTTGCTTATTTACCTGAATGAATTATTCCACTGTGTGATTGTTCGTATATTGTTTTTTCAAAAAAAAAATGTTAACCTTTTCTTAAAATAAATTAATAGAAAGATGGGGTGAATCCTACTTAATGATAATAACCACTAGATCTGAAGATTTAATGCGTAGACAATATAAGATCGCGCCCGAAAATATTAAATGTCAATTAACCGTGTCCAATGATTGTCAATGAATGCAATGGAAAAGGAGTGGAATGAATGCAGATAATGACAATAAACGTAATAAAGAGGAAATTGTCACCCAAATATTAGGTGACTTGGATGACCCTTCTTCGTGACAATAACGTGGGACAATATAAAATGGGGATGAACACGAGACCCTTGGATCTTGTGAACGAAAAGGTATCTCTAGAACAATCGAATAAGTGGACAAGACAAGCTTTGTATATATTCTTTGTAGTCAATCTTTACAAGTGTACCTTTATTAGAAAAGTGAAGATCCCCTTTTTGTTCTTTATCTCTTCCTATTTGTAGGGGATATTCTTAAGAAACCCTAAGAAGTACAACCGAAGGAATATTCAATGGAATATTCCTCCGCTTTATCTTACTGCCGTTATTTTTTCATGTTCTCTACTCGACCTCAGAATTAACCCTCTTTAAGATGACCTCTCGTAATCAATCCATGGTCGGTTTCGGCCTCGACCACGCCCATTACAGTTATTAGACCTAATACAAATTCTGACCAATACAGTTAGTCCCTCCGCTTGTTAAGATCGTGGTCTTAAACGTCCTCGATGAGTAGTTCTGCCCGTGACCGTTTCAAAAGAAATTTGGTCGTGATGGCTGGATCGAATCGGCCGAGGTCGGACTGGCGGTTGTCGGTAGGGTTGCGGTTAGTATAGGTGACGTAGGATGACGTCATAGCCACGCGCGTCATCATTACGCGTCTTTCCAATGCAGAGTCTGTGCTGCTGTCGCTTCGTTTTTGCTGCCATTGACGACTTTTTTCCTCGATTCTGATGCCACCCAACCCTATAAATAGAGGGTAAGGGTTTCTCATTTGAAACTTTCACCACTTCCATCTTTGTGAGCGTATGTTCCTTCTTTAATCTTCTTCTCCGTTTCTCGTAACTTCACCACCATTTATTGCAATTTCTTCACTTCCAGTTTCAGGTTTCTTTCCCCGTTAATACTCTTTCTCTTACTCCGTTGTACACACTTTACCGTGTCGATATGTTAGCTTCTCCTCATAATCACGACGGAGTTTCCGATGCCACTCCTTTATCGGTGGCCATTCCTCTCGGCGGTGAGGAACCCATGGTTGAGGAAGAAGACAGCTTCCCCAGTGTAGGGGAAGTGGTTCCTAAAAACCCTTCGGTTAGGAACGACTTCCCCAAAGAACTTGCTCATGCTCCTGCTTCTGAGCTTTTCGAGACGGGGCCGGATGAAATAGACGGCGTTCGCTCTAAATATCGCATTCCTCCTCACGTTGAAATTGTTCCGATGGGGGGCGATATAGTATATGTTCATTGGCCAGGATTCTGTGCCTTTTATGTGTATCCGTTTCTGATAGGTTATTTTTTTCCTCTCCCCTGATTAGTGGAAGAGTTCTGCCGTTTTTACGGCGTCTGCCGACACAACTCTCCCCTTATTTATATAAGGTTTTCCTAATGCTGGCGAAGTATGCGGAGTTGGCCGACTGTGAAGTCGACATTCGCCACCTGTTGCACCTGTTCTCTCCTAGTTTTTATAGAGTTACTCTGATACACTTATGGCATCGTGGAACCACGGGGTTGGTGGCTGGGATGGATGATAAAGCAAATCGGCTATTCTGGCGCAAATACTTCTTCGTCAGAACTAATCATCTAGTGGAGAACCCGACCGGGTTTCCTGAGTAGTGGAACTACAATCGTAAGTATCTCGTTGTGCCGTTTATTATTTTCTCTTTACTTCCTCTTTTCCTTTCGCTCTTTGACCTTCTCATGGTTTCCTTATTTTCAGTTGTGAGGCGTTCTCCTTCCCTCGTTTTGGATATTGAAGATTGGGTAGCTTGCGTGTTACTTTATACCGTAGGGATTCGAGATTGGGCGTCCTTCCGCAAGCGCTTTGGGCCCAAGACTTCGTCCCGTGAGTGTTCTACTTTTCAAATTACCACCGTTATCTTATCGTATTTTGACGTGACCTTCCTTTGGTGCTAGGTCAGCGGATTTCCAAAAGGACGAAGGCTCCAGTGCTTGCCTTCCGTCAGGCGGTGTCCTCGGCCGCGATGGAGTTTGCTCTAGTTGAGTCTATACGAGGTCTGACTCAAGCTACGCAAGTGAGGGATTCCGTTTCTCGGGCCATTATCGTTCCAGATGAGATCTCTTCTCATCCGATCTTCCGTCTTGCCGACGAGTCACCTCATGGTGATGAAGCGTCGCTGAGGAAAAGACGGAGAGTGGAGATTGGGAAGGCCGTTATTGATGAGGATCCGGGGAGAGTCATGGCTTCAGAGGTGAGGTCTGGGTATTCACCGACCGTGGAGACTGTTCTTACGGCGAGTGCTACTATAGAGAAGAGGCCCTCTGGGGTTGAGGGGATTCGTAGTGGCAAAGAGCTTATGCGGGTTGTTGAAGGTGGCTCCTCATCGGCGGCCGTGAGAGGTAGTGATGTCCCTGCAGGGGAATTTGATTCTGGCTCAGACATCGAACCTGAGGAGGTATGGACTTTCGTGGAGAGGGCTACTCGTGTAGAGATAAGGACGGAAGGTACTAACCAACACATAGTCATTCCCGTGAATTACAACCTCCTGGTCGACTCAG
Source organism: Nicotiana knightiana (assembly GCA_005239525.1). Taxonomy (NCBI): domain Eukaryota; kingdom Viridiplantae; phylum Streptophyta; class Magnoliopsida; order Solanales; family Solanaceae; genus Nicotiana; species Nicotiana knightiana. The sequence goes on from ML415279.1 coordinate 46,354, forward strand.
AGTGGGCGGCACCGTCCTTTGCTCCATTGTACGCGGAGGCTGAAAACAGGACGTTGCAGATGCTGAATGATACAGACTTGTCCTTAGGCATATCGGGCATGGCTTTGCGGGTGAGTTCTTACTTCTTTTCTACTGAGCTTTTATATGATTCATAAATATCGCTTTATTTTGGCTGACTTGCCTTCTTTTGCGAGTCAGACTCTCATCTTGGAGATCGAGCGCGACTGACGAGAGGAGGAGAGGGTTACTCTCTATAGGAGGATGGAGTCTAAGTATGGAGAGTACCATACCAAGTATCGGAAAATGGTCAAGAGTGTTGGCGAGGATGGACAATTCTAAGTGTTGCACGATGAGATCGAGAGGAAGGACGAAGAACTGAAGGAGAAAAACGAGGATATCATGAGAGCCATTGCCCGATACAGCGTGTTGGAGGAGACGATGAGGTCGAAGGAAGATGAACTTGAACTGAGTAAAGGGGTAACAGACGAGAATGTATATCTCCAGGCAAGAGTGGCGTCCTTGAAGGTCGAGCTCGAACAAAGCGAGGCCAGGGCTACCAACTTGAGGGTGGAATTGGGCACTGGGGTCGCAGAGCCGAATCTAGCTGATAGGATTAGGATGGCCAGAGTGGCGGAGACAACATCTTTGGCGGGTGCCCTACGCGTTTGTAGGTCCGAGCAGGCCAGTGAGGCGGAGACGTCAGCACTCAAGGTGGCGAGATTGAAGGAGCAGGTTGGGAATTTGGAGGGGGAGTTATCTGGGCTGAATGAACAGGTTGTCATCTTGAAGGCCGAGAAGGAACGGCTGGCCCAACTGTCTACTTCTCAAGCTTCTGCCGATCCAAGTGTATCACGAGAATTATACAAGATGTGGGTTCACGCTGAGGCCCAACTTGATGTGTACAAGTCTTTGAGGGCTGCCGGGAAGGTTTCCAAGGAAGAGCTTGCAGGCGCTCGCGTCAAGGCATGGGCAGCTCGTGAAGCTTATGGTTATGAGCCTGGTACGCCCCGCGTGGACGATGATGACGACGCGGTGGATGGGATTTCCTTTGATGGAACAATCACCTTTTTGCTAAGTGTTTTCGATTTCCCATTTTTTTCGTTTGATGTGCGATGTTGATTTTGGCGAGGTCAAGCGCAGACCGACTTGAGGTCGGATGTGAGTTAGTTTGAATAAGGTCGAATGTAAAGTAATACGAGCAAGGTCGAATGTAAAGTAATTCGAGCGAGGACGAATGTAAAGTAATTCGAGCGAGGTCAAATGTAAAGTAATTCGAGCGAGGTCGAATGAAAAGTAATTCGAACGAGGTCGAATTTAAAGTAATTCGAGCGAGGTCGAATGTAAATTAATTTGAGTGAGGGAAAATGTAAAGTAATTCGAATAAGGTCGAATGTAAAGTAATTCGAGCGAGGTCGAAAGTAAAGTAATTCGAGCGAGGTCGAATGTAAAGTAATTCGAGCGAGGTCGAATGTAAAGTAATTCGAGCAAGGTGGAATGTAAAGTGTAGAATGTAGAATGATTTGGTGGAGTTGTGCAGAAATGTTGCATGCTGCTTTGTTTATTCATTCATTGGAGAATATTACATGTTTCTGTTTGTTCCATACATTTGAGAAGTTCCAGTCTATCTAGTCCCTTCATCGTTCGGCCTGGAGTAGTAATCGATAAGCCGAGCGATGAATCACATACTTGAACTTCGAGACGTCCCCTTCATCGCCTCATTAAAAACCTCCCCGATAAAACCCAATCGAGATAAAACTCGGGTGAGGGAAAAAGAGTACGACTTGGAGGACGTCCGTTTTTAGAAGTTGAAGTGCTTGAGGTGGGCGACGTTCCAATTGTTTGGTAGTAGCTTTCCCTCCATTGTTTCTAGATGGAATGATCCTTTGTTTGTTGATGCTGTGATTTTGTATGGTCCTCCTCAATTGGTTCCTAGTTGCCTTCTCTTGGGTCTTTGCTCGCCTGTGTTTTGGCCTTGAGTACGTAATCCCCGATTATGAGTGGTCTGACTTTGTCCTTTTTGTTGTAATACCGTTCTGCTTGCTGTTTTTGGGCTATCATTCTTATGTAAGCCATATCTCTTCGCTCATTTGCTTCGTCGAGGTCTTGCTTTCTGTTCTCGTCGTTGCTTGGTCCGCTCTCATTGGAGTATCTCAAGCTTGGTTCCTCGACCTCTACTGGTATCACTGCGTTAGTCCCATAGACTAGTGAGTATGGCGTTTCTACTGTGCTTGTTTTTGGCGTGGTGCGGTATGCCCATAGCACTTTTGGTAGTAGTTATGGCCATAGTCCCTTGGTGTTTTCGAGTTTCTTCTTCATGATGTTTAATATTGTTTTGTTGGAGGATTCGGCTTGGCCATTTCCTACAGGGTAATATGGCGTGGAGAGTATTTGTTTGATGTGCCATTTTTCAAAGAATTCGACGGTCTTTTTCCCGGTGAACTGTGGTCCGTTATCATAGCTGATTTCTTTGGAGATGACGAAGCAACATATGATGTTCCTCCATATGAATGTGATAACTTCTTGTTTGCGTATTTGGGCGAACGCACCTTCTTCTACCCATTTGGAAAAGTAGTCAGTTAAAACCAAAAAGAAACGTACATTACCTTGTCATGCTGGAAATGGTCCAACGATGTCCATTCCTCATTTGATGAATGGCGATGGCGATGGCGATGTGACTGAGTGGAGGTGCTCGCCCGTTTGGTGTATTATAAGAGCGTATTTCTGGCATTGCTCACATTTTTTGACGAAGTCGGCGACTTCTTTCTTCATGGTGGGCCAATAGTAGCCTGCTCGTATGAGGCATCTGACGAGGGCTTGGTTGCCGATATGGGCACCGTAGTGGCCTTCGTGTACTTCCTCAAGGACGCGTCTTGTTTGGTTCGGTCCTAGGCATTTCACCAAGGGACCGCCAAACTTTCTTTTGTATAGGTCATTGTTGATGATGTTGTATCTAGCCGCCTGCATTTGAAGCTTTTTGGCTTCTTTTTTGTCTGATGGGAGTACTCCCTTATGCAAATATGTTATAATACGGTTACGCCAGTCCCAAGTCAGTCTTACAAAGTGTACCTCAAGTTGGTCTATTGACGAGTGGAGGAGGGTGACCACGTTTTCTTTTCCACTTATGTTTTTGGTTGCTGCTGCTAATTTGGCGAGGCCGTCTGCCTTGATGTTTTGAGCTCGAGGTATTTGATCAAGTTGGCATTCGTCGAATTCTGGCAGTAATTTATGAATTTCTGCCTGGTGCTTTTGTAGCCTCTGCTCCTTGATTTGGAAAATCCGTGTGACTTAGTTGAAGACGAGTTGTGAGTCACATCGAAGGATGACTCGTCGTGCTCCATACTTGAGGGCTAGATTTAGTTCTGCAATTACTGCCTCGTACTCAGCCTCATTATTAGTTATATCGGGGCACCATATGGACTGGTGGATGACTTCGCCTGTTAGGATCTCAAGTACGAGCCCCAGTCCGAAAACTGACGCGTTAGAAGCGCCATCGGTGTATAGGACCCATAGGTCGGGTAAGTTGGGAGAGGTACGACAAGTTTCCTGCTTGACTTCAGTCATTATTTTGGCACTATAATCGGCGACGAAGTTAGGTAGTACTTGCGACTTTATCGCCGTTCACAACTGATATGTTATTTTGTGCTCTCAATTCTATGGCCCATTTGGCCAGTCTCCCCGACAGTTCGGGCTTATGCAAAGGGGGAAGGTCGTGACCACAGATATGGGGTGACATTGAAAATAGGGTCTAAGCTTTCGTGAAGCTATGACCAATGCCAGAGCCAACTTTTTGAGGTGGGGGTACCTTGTTTCGGCATCGACCAGGGTTTTGCTAATATAATAAATTGGAGACTGCTTACCTTTGTCTTCGCGGACCAGCACTGCACTTACTGCGACTCTGATACTTCCAAGTATATTAGGAGACGTTCATCGGGTTCTGCTTTGGCAAGTAGTGGAGGCGAGGATAAATATGCCTTTAGTTCCCTCAAGGCCTCGATGCATTCCGAGTTCCACTGGAGCCCGTTGTCTTTCTTGAGAACGATGAAAAATTTGTGGCATCTATCGGAGGATCGTGAGATGAATATTGACATGGCAGTTATACTGCCGATCAGGTTTTGTACCTGTTTCTTGTTGGTCAGCACTTCAGTTATCCCTTCGATAGCTTTGATCTGGTCGGGGTTGACTTTGATGCCCTTTTGTGACACTAGAAAGCCGAGGAACTTGCCCGAGGTTACGCTAAAGGCACACTTTTCGGGGTTTAGCTTCATACAATAACGCCTTAGTATGTCGAAGGCCTCCTTCAGATGGTCGATATGATCTTCTTTCCTTTTGGATTTGACTAATATATCGTCTATGTATACTTTCATTGTTTTGCCGAGTTGTTCCTTGAACATCTTGGTGACCAGCCTTTGATATGTCGCCCCTGCATTCTTCAACCCAAATGGCATGACTCTATAGCAGTACGTCCCTTGATGAGTTATGAAAGTGGGTTTTTCCTAGTCCTCCTCTTCCATGAGGATTTGGTTGTATCCAGAGTAGGCGTCTAAGAATCTTAGCAACTCGTGCCCTGTCGTTGCGTCGATGAGTTGATCGATGTGCGGTAACGGAAAAGATTCCTTTGGGCATGCTTTGTTTAGGTCTGTGATATCCAAGCACATGCACCAGTTCCCGTTTTTCTTCTTTTCCATGACTGCGTTGATGACCACTTGGAGGTATCTGGACTCTCTGATGGAGTCGTTGGCGAGTAGTTTTTCCACCTCATCACGGACGACCTCGTTGATTGTGGCGTTGAATTTTCTTCTTATTTGTCGTATTGGTGGGTAGAATGGGTCTACATTCAGCTTGTGCGTGGCAATGTCTTTCGGGATACCTGGCATATCTGCATGGGAGAAAGTAAATAGATCGTCATTATTAGTTAAAAATTAATGAAAGTTACCTGGTTCTGAGAGTTTATGGCTGATGTAAGCCACTTTTGCTGTGGTCGTTGTTGTCTATTTGGATGGGGTCGAGGTCTTCTATCGTTGACCCCGTGGCCTCCACGACGTCGGGGTCCTTGATGACATCTTTATGTTCGTCGGGTTTGGGCCCCGACTTTTGTAATTTCTATGCTTCCGAGCCCGTTCTCTTTAACTGTTGAGTGTATGTACAGTCTTAGGCGATGCGATAGAATTCTTAGGTCGTGCGTTGTTTGCCTCGGATGCTGAGAATTCTCCACGGAGTAGGGAACTTGATTATTTGATATAAGCTGGATGAGATGGCTCTCATGGCGTGTATCCAGGGTCGTCCTATGATGCGTTGTAGGTTGTTTCCTGGTCCATGACATGGAACGTTGTCTCTAGGGTGACGCCCCCGGCCAGGACGGGTAGCGTTATTTCTCCTGAGGTTCGCTCAACTGTATTGTTAAAACCTGTCAGTTTTATTCCGCGTGGTACTATCTTGTCCTAGAGTCTCATTTGTGCGAGAACTCGGGGGTGGATAATACACGTGCCGCTCACGTCATCTACCGTTATTCTTTTTACATCAGTATCTAAAATATGTAAAGTAATGACAAGAGCATCGAAGTGAGGAAATGTCAAACCATGGGTATCTGACTTATCGAAGATGATACTGTCTTCGAGGTCATCATACCGTTCATGGGTGATCGACCGCTTCAGTTTATGTGTGGTGGTGAACTTAACATGGTTGATTGCTGCTTCGTCGCCTCCGCCGATGATCATTTGGATGGTGCGGGCGAGGGAGGGCGGCTTTGGAGGTTCTTGGTGTTTTTCTCGTCCGCGGCCGAAGTTGGCTCTTCCTTGGTCGCTCATCAGCTCCTTTAGGTGTCCTTGGTGGAGCATGTTCACCACTTCTTGTCGCGAGGCTATGCAGTCTTCAGTCTTATGACCTCGCTTCTAGTGGAATTCACAGAGGTCGTTCGACTTTCTGGTACTCGGGTAGGACTTGATCTTGTGTGGCCACTTTACCTTTGGGCCGAGCTTCTCTAGTGCGTACACTATTTATGAAGGGGAAACACAAAATTGTGAGTAGATAAGAGTGGAGGCATACCTCTTTCGTTTCGTTGAGTCCCTATATGCGGACTGGATGACCCTTCTGCATAGCAAGAAGATGGTGGGATGGACGCCCTGACATATGGTTGGTTCCTATCTCGGCTGAGTCGTGGACCTGAATGGTCTCTTCGGCCGTCGTTGCGGCGATCTTTACTCGACTCCATTTGAACTGATCTTAGCCGTTGAGTTGCACCGTTGAGGTCGTCCTCGTCTGCTCTCACCTCGGCGCAATAGGCGTTGTGAATTTCTTCCCAAGTAGTGGGAGGATATTTCATGAGTCTTCTCAGTAGTTTTTGTCCGCCCTCGACCCATTCCTATTCAATCCATTTTGGAAGGCTGCAGTTGCCATCCCTTCTGATATGTTCGGCAAGCTCATTCTTACTCTGTTAAATCGGGCGAGGAAATCCCTGAGTCCCTCGTCGGTTGATTGTCTGACGGCGAATACATCATTCACCCTGGCCTCCGCCTTCTTAGCCCCAGCGTGGGCGGTGACAAACTTGTCGAACATTTCCTCGAACGTTGTTATTGACCGTGCTGGTAACTGTGAGTACCATGTTAAGGCTCCCCCTGTTAGGGTTTCGTTGAACTTCTTCAGCAACACTGACAATACTTGTTCCTTTGAGAGGTCGTTGCCTTTCCTCGTTGTGACGTAGTGAATGATATGATCTTCGGGATCTGTTGTGCCATAATATATTAATATGGTGGAATTTTGAAGGTCTTGGGTATGGCATGTGGGGCTGCCCCCTCGCTGTACGGCTATTCGACGAACCGGCCGACGTCCCGTTTTGGCAGGAGTTTCGGGACGCCTGATATCTTATCGACCCTTTCTTGATGCTCCCTCATCTGGTTGCAAGTGCGTCATTGCCTGCATCAACAGTAGTGTGAGTGTTACCTGTTGGGAGAGGAGCGGGTTGCGCGTTGACGACTATTGTAGCATCCGCTCATATGGCGCTCTGACTCGCCCCTTGAACGGATTTGTCGAGGATGTTGCTTAGAGTACTCATCAACCACGCCTCCAGTAGTTTTTTCACTGCTGGTGGCGCTTCTTCAGTTGTGGACGTGGATGCCCCCTTTCATGTGAAAAGGTTACACTCCCATGAGGGGGAGGTGAGCCTCTTCGTCCTGGTATAATTCTTGGCGTTACATCCTCTTCGTCTTCTCTATCAACCTCGTTGATGGTATTCATGAGGTTAGCAGTGACATCCACTATGGCTTTTAGCCTTTCTTCTCCTTTTCCTGCCATCGTTAGTTTGTGCGAACGAGAAAAAAGGTGGTTGTTGTGTGTTTTTTTAGATCTAGAAGAAACTAAGAATTTTAACTAGAAAGTCCCCACAGACGGCGCCAAATTGTTTTACCAAAAAAAAGTGTTAACCTTTTCTTAAAACAAATTAATAAAAAGATGGGGGGTGAATCCTAGTTAATGATAATAACCACTAGATCTGAAGATTTAATGCGTAGAAAATATATGATCGCGCCCGAAAATATTAAATGTTGATTAACCGTGTCCAATGATTGTCAATGAATGCAATACAAAAGGAGTGGAATGAATGCAGATAATGACAATAAATGTAATAAGGGGGAAATTGTCACCCAAATATTAGGTGACTTGGATGACCCTTCTTCCTGACAACAACGTGAGACAATATAAAATGGGGATGAACATGAGACCCTTGGATCTTGTGAACGAAAAGGTATCTCTAGAACAATCAAATCAGTGGACAAGACAATCTTTGTATATATTCTTTGTAGTCAATCTTTACAAGTGTGCCCTTATCAGACTAGTGAAGATCCCATTTTTGTTCTTTATCTCTTATTATTTATAGGGGATATTCTTAAAAAACCCTAAGAAGTACAACTGAAAGAATATTCAATAGAATATTCCTCCACTCTATCCTACTGCCGTTATTTTTCCATGTTCTCTACTCGACCTCGACATTAACTCTCCTTAAGATGACCTCTCGTAATCAATTCATAGTTGGTTTAGGCCTCGATGACGCCCATTACAGCTATTAGACCCAATATAAATTCTAATCAATACATATACTGCAACTGAATATATATGGTTGAGGCCGCTCCCTACATTTCTAAATACGAAATAATTGTGGAGTTTAAAAACAAATTAAAACCATCTCTTGATGTATTTCACTGGGTTCACTGGAGTGAATTTTGATTAAGTCTTGGGAAATTGGATGATGGATATCCTCATAACACGCTTATGTGTTATGAGGATATCCGGGTGTTTGCATCATAAATAAAAAAATTAGTAAATCATCCTCACAAGTGAAAGTTTGCAGAATGAAAAGGTAATACACTACCAAGTCATTTCATTTTATTTCCTAAAATATTTCATATGCTTTCATAATATAGACGGTGCCTTCTTATTAAGTAGTAGTTGTATGAGTCAAAATCAGATTGGGGATCAAGTCGTTCGGAGTTGGACGAGGAGAGCAACTCGAAGATCGTTATGAGTGGCGTGGTCGTGGTCGACTCGTAATCTCATAGGTCGAACAGTTCGATAAGCGGTCGTGGTCAAAGATGAACATTAGAGTTAGAAATAACGACTAGTTTTGTATTGGGATCCACGGAGAGAATATTCTACCGAATATCCTCTCTGTTGGTACTTTTAGGGTTTTTTGAGAGTATTTCATATAAATAGAAAGAGAGATGGGGAAAAAGACATTTAAGATTCCATATAATAAGAACACTTGTAAAAGGATAAGCTCTCACAGAAAATACAAAGAACTATTTGTTACTAAGTTTCGTCCCTTTGGTGAACTATTCTATTGTCTTTTCCATCAGATCCAAGAAAGTGCATAATATTCTATCTTACCTGGGTCATTCATCATTGTCAGAGGAAGGAATCTTTCACTCCCTTTAATATTGGGTGAATCTTCCCCTTTATTTACTTTTGTTTCCATTTAATGTTATTTATTGTTTGCTCTCTCTATATAACATAACATCTGATCACATTTATTATCCACATCTCATTCTGAGTATAATGTTGTTCACATTATTCGTTATAGACTTAGAATTACTAGCTTTAACTAGGATTGTCCCATCTTAATAAATCGTTAATTAGTTTAACCGAGGATTAACTCATTTTTGGTCAAACAGTAGCATGTCGAGAAGTACTCAGAAAAATGGATTTTCTACTTTCTATTATTTCTACTTGTTGCAATTACCTTTTCTTTTTCGGTCATTCTCCGGCCGAGCGTCTATCGAAAACAGCCTCTCTGCCTTCCTGGGATAAGGGTAAGGCTCTGTACATCTTACCCTCCCCAAACTCCACTCGTGAGAAACTAGTGAGTTTGTTGTTGTTTTTGCCTTCTGCAAATATCTGGATCTGTTATTCTTGGATTCTTTCTTTATTTACATGTTCTATTGTATTAGAACTGTATAAATGTAGATAAAATCATGCTTTGCATATAAACTTACGATATATGAAATCAGAGATTGATGCGAAGTTGAAGAGGTCTGTAGGTAAGTATTGATATTTATAATATCCGTATATACAGGATAATATTTCTTTGTCACTATTGATTATTGTGTAATTATGACTTGATTTTTTTTTATTAGTTAAATAGTCGCGTGGTTGGATATGGCTTGCATGTTAGAAGTATTCGACACGAATGAAACGATATTTTCGAAGGATTCAAGCAATATAGTTAATCAGTGTGCTAATGTCCACACAATCTTTATGAATTCAAGCGACCGATCTCGAATTACCTAAAATTTTGTGGGTCCATCAAAAATGACCTAAAAACAATAGTCATTGATTCTCCATGCTCGTTCTTAGTCTTTCAGTATTTTAGGATCATAAAACAGGAATTCAACATGATTTTCGATTTTTCGCGTGGTAATGTCCACGCCATCTTCATGAATTTGGACGGCCAGCGTTGAATCACCTAATATTTTGTCAGCCCATCAGAAACGACCTAATAAACAATAGTCATTGCTTCTCAATACCCGTTCATCGTTTGTTGGCGTTTAGGGCCATATTACCGAAATTCAATACGATTTCCGATTTTTCGTGAGCTAATGTCCCCGCCATCATCTTCATGAATTGGGGCAACCGACCTCGAATCGCCTAAAATTTTGTGGACCCATCAGAAACTACCAAAATAACAATAGTCATTACTTCTCTACGTCAATTCCTCATTTTTTGGCATTTTAGGGCCGTAAAACAAGAATTCAACACGATTTTCGATTTTTCACGTGCTAATATCCATGCCATCTTCATGAATTCAGGATACCGGCATCGAATCGCCTAAATTTTTGTGAGCCCATCAGAAACGACCTAATGAATAATAGTCATTGTCTTTCTATGTCTATTTCTTATTTTTTGGCGTTTTAGGGGCCATATTACAGGAATTCAATACGATTTCTGATTTTTCGCGTGCTAATGTGTACGCCATCTTCAGAATCCAGGCGACCGGTCCCGAATCACCTAAATCTCTGTGGGCCCATCAGAAACTACCAAAATAACAGTAATCATTACTTGTTTATGTCCATTCCTCTTTTTTGATATTTTATGGTCATAAAACATGAGTTCAATATGATTTATATTTTTTCATATGCTAATATCCACGCCATCGTCATGAATTCGGATGCTCGGACCCGAATCACCTATAATTTTGTGGGCCTAACGACCTAATGAACAATAGTAATTTCTTCCCCATGCTCTTTCCTCATTTTTGCGATTTAGGACCATAAAACTGATACTCTGCACAATTTTCGTTTTTTCATACGCTAATGTCCGCGCAATCCATTTGAATTGATTGGCCCCGAATTACCCAAAATTTGACAGTCCGTTAGAAACAACCTAATTAACAATAGTCATTGTTTCTCCATGCTTGGCGATTTAGGGTCATACAGTAGGAATCCAACATAATTTTTTATTTTTCGTGTGCTAATATCCACACCATCTTCATGAATTTTTGGGCCCAGCAGAAACGACCTTAAGAACAATAGTCATTGCTTCTCCATGACTAGTTCTCATTTTTTGACATTTTAGGGCCAAGAAAAAGGAACTCAACACGATTTTCGATTTTTCATGTGCTATAAAGTCCACGACAACTTCATGAATTTGGGTGACCGGTCCCGAATCGCCTAAAATTTTGTGGGCTATCAGAAATAACCTAATGAATAATTGTCATTGCTTCTCCAGTTTCATAGCTCGATTTTTAGCGTTTTAAGGCCATAAAACAGGAATTCAACAGGATTTTCGATATTCATTTTCTTATGTCCACGCCATTTTCATGAATTTGGGCAACCGGTCACGAATCGCCTAATATTTTGCGGGTCTATAGACGACCTAATGAATAATAGTCATTGTTTCTCCATTACCATCCTTGTTTTTGGCGTTTCAGGGGTGTAAAACAAGAATTTAGGATAATTTTTCGATTTTCGTATGCTATAGCCTATGCCATCTGCATGAATTTGGGAGACTAACTCCAATCTCTTAAAAAATTTTGAGCCTATCCAAAAACCTAATGAATAATATTCATCGCTTCTCCATGACTAGGGGTGTTAATGGTCCGGTTTGACCGGATATTTTATAAAACTTTTGCTATACCAATTTTTCGGTTGTTCTATTATGTATTACCAAAATTAGACTTTCGAAATGTCGGTTTTTCTTCGGTATCGTTACGGTTCGGTTAATTTTAGAGTTTGTTTTAATGTCATGTAAAAGTCACTAATAGAAGAAGAACCCAATAGCATACATACTTTTATAGGACTTATCAAAACTCTCTAGATAATTTTAAATATGAAAGATGACCAAAGTATAAATCCATCAACTATTCTACAATAGCATAAAAGAAACTAACCAAATACAAAAAAAAATATAAATCACACGAGTGGAAAGATATTAACGAAGTTGAGACTCAAGAATAGATTAAATATTCAAAAAGATAAATCCGAATCATACGAAAAGAAATATATTTAGTAATTTGTAGTTTGCTACTTATAATAGCTAAAATACCTTGTGTCTTGCTAGTGAATATGCTGGAAATAATTTAATTTCGATAGGAGTAGCATAGTAAGGTTGGGAATTAGAATTTTGAGTTTAATTACTTGTTGGCTTGTAACTGTTTTCAGAATTTGAAAGCCTAAGAAAAAATAATGCTTTATTATTTTTAAACTTAATATATAAATATATTTTTCACATGTAAATTTATTCTGTACGGTTCGGTATTTTTTCGATTTATTTTCATAAAATAAAAAACCTATCCTAGTTATCGGTACAGTTATAAATTTATATAAAAACCAACGATTTTATCAAAAAAAAAAACCTAAAAATCGATTCGGGTATGGTACGGTTTGATCGGTTTTTAAATATCCATTGACACCCCTATCCATGACCGTTCCTCGTTTTTTGGTGTTTCACGGCTGTAAAACAGGAATTTAGGGTGATTCCTAGATTTTCGTGTATTATAGTCCACGCCATCTGCATGAATACAAACGACCAGCTCTAGGTTTCCTAAATTTCTGGGTCCATAAAAAATGATCTAATGAAAAATATTCATCGATTCGCCACAACCGTTTCTGTTTTTTGGTGTTTTAGGGCCATAAAACAGAATTCAGGACGATTCTCAAATTTTCGTCTGCTATAGTCCATGTATCTTCATGAATTCAGGCTACCAGCTCTGAATTTTCTAAAATTTATCGTGCCCATAAAAATGGCATAATGAACAATAGGCATCGCTTCACCATAACCGTCCCTCGTGTTTTGGTATTTTAGGGCCAGAAAACAGGAATTCAGGATAATTCCTAGATTTTCGTGTGCTATAATCCACGCCATCTGCATGAATTCGGGCGACCCGCCCTGAATCTCCTAAAATTTTGCATGCCCATAAAAAATGACCTAATGAAAAATAGTCATCGTTTTGCCATGATCATTATTAATTTTTTGGCGTTTTAGGGCCATAAATTTAGAATTGTGAACGATTCTTTGATTTTCTTGTGCTATAGTCCATGCAATCTGCATGAATTCGAGCGATCGACTTTGAATCTCCTAAAATTTTACGGGTCCATAAAAAGATCGACCTAATGAACAATAGTCATCACGTCGCTATGACCACTCTTTGTTTTTTGGCATTTAAGGACTATAAAATAGGAATTTAAACGATTTCATATTTCGTGTGCTATAGTCCACGCTTCCTGCATGAATTTGGGTGACCGACTTTGAATCTCCTAAATTTTTGCGAGCCTTTGAAAAATAACCTAATGAATAATAGTCATTACTTCGTTTTGACCGCTCAACGTTTTTTGGTGTTTTTGGGCCATAAAATAGGAATTCAAGACGATTCATATATTTTTCGTTCGATAGTCCACGCCATCTGCATGAATTCGGGAAACCAACCTCGAATCTCCTAAAATTTTACGAGGCCATAAAAATGATCTAATAAACAATAATAATCGTTTCGGCATGACTGTTTCCCATTTTTGGCATTTTAGGACCATAAAACTGGAATTCAGGACGATTTTCAGATTTTCGTGTGCTATTGTTCATGCCACATGCATGAATTCGATTGACCAACTTTGAATCTCCTAAAATTTTTGTGGGCCGATAAAAAATGACCTACTGAATAATAATCATTGCGTCTTCATGACCGTTCCGCGTTTTCAGATTTTTGGGGCCACATAACAAAATTTCAAGACGATTCTTAGATTTTCGTGTGCTATAGTCCAGAAAATTTGCATGAATTCGAGCGACCGGCCCCGAATTTTCTAAAATTTGCGGGCCTATAAAGAATAACCTTATGAACAATAATCTTCGCTTCTCCATGACAGTTCTTTTTTGTTTTTGGCGTTTTAGGACCATTATATGAAAATTCAGGTCGATTCCCGAATTTTCATGTGCTATAATCCACGCCATCCGCATGAATTCAGGTGACCGTCTCTGAATCTCCTAAATTTTTATGGGCCCATAAAAGAAATGACCTAACGAATGTTATCGCTTCTCCATGATCGTTACTTATTTGTTGGCGTTAGGGTTATAAAACAAGAATTTAGAACGATTTTCAAGTGCGTTCACACCATTTGCATGAATTGGGGTGACCGACCATGGATCTCCAAAAGTTTCTCAAGCCCATAAAAAACTAACCAATGCACAATAGACATCGCTTCTCCATGATTATTCCTCATTTTTGGTATTTTAGGGCCATAAAATAGGAATTCAGGATGATTCCCAGATTTTTGTATGCTATTCCTAGATTTTCATGGGATATAGTCCATATATTCCGCATAAATTCGAGCGACTATTTTCGAATGTGTTACACCCCGTATTTCCGTATATGAAAGCACGCCATAAATAAATTGATGAGAGCTCGGAAATGAGATGTTACATCCCGTATTTTTTTGTACGCTAATGTTTCGTCGTAAGTTAATCGACACAAGCTCGGGAACGAGATTATTTTGGGATTATAAGTATTATGCTATTCCAAACAAGTTATGAGAATATTCATGAAGGAGAGAGAGTAAGCAATCGAAGAAAATGAAATTCCTCGAAGTTTGACAATTTGGGATATAATACGACCCGAGCTAAAATATCCAGTATTTATGAACTAGTACCATATAAGGTACCCCATGGCCATGATAGTAAGGTGTGTTAAGAGTAGATAGTATTTTAAGTAATTTGAGATAGTTCTTAATTATGTGGATAATTGGTTAATTATTGGTTATTGGGAGATTAACAAGTTAATCAAATAATTATTGGATAATTAATCCAAAATATTTGGATAAGTGTTACATCTCCAAATGTGGCAGCCCTTTAAAGACAACTTAATGACTCTTGAATTGTGATTGAGAGGTGTCAAACTTATGTTTATTATGTGGCTTAGGTCATTAGTTATGTGGGGCCTACCTTAAAGTAAGGATAGAATTTGAAATCTCTTAAGAAAGGATTCAAGAAATAACGTTTTTGGCTAAGTGTTTTCAACCAATTCCTTACATAGTAATATTATTTTCCATCTCTTAAGAAAGAGCTTCCACCAAGACTTCCTAATGCAAAAACGTTACTGCCAATTCTTTAAGGAAAATTTCAGCTAACATTATCGTTGCATAGCAACGTTGTTTCTTCAAACTCTTCATACAACTTATTCCGTGTTGTCGTAATTGACGTATGTTAGGGGATTGTCAAGAGAATCCGTTCAGGTATGTTAAGGCTAAGCTCTTCCTTCATTTTGCATGATCTCGTAATTACACAAGTTTGATAACGAGGCATAAAGAAAAATTCATGTCCGGAATTTACGTATATTTTCTAGTTTTGTAAGTTACAATATTCTCCTTATCAGGACTTCATATTCAATTGAGTATTTCTTTTTTTCAGTCAAGAGAGCAGAAAGTCTATATATACCGTATTACAGTATTTTCATTACCATCGAGCTATAACCGATGGGCAGACCCCTATTGGACAACCTCTGATCAGATGGTAAGTTATGTACCAAGCCTACTGTGGTCGAGCGCCTATGAGCGAGCCCACTTGGCCGAGATACATAGCCTAGTATGGACGAGCACCTATGAGCGAGCTTACTAAGGCAGAGCAATTATATATATTCCGAGTCTTATAGGGTTGGACAACTATTTTACTTACTATATTGAGAGAGTTGAGTCAGTATTAGCAAGTAAGCATATCTTCAGATTATCTTTGACTTCCAGTTGCTTTTATTTATTATATTATCAGTTCAGTTTCAGCTTTCATTATATTGCCGTACATACTCGGTATATTATTTCGTACTGACGTCCTTTTTTCTGGGGGCGCTGCATTTCCTGCGTGCAGGTTCAGACAGACAGACGGGTAGACCTCGTCATTAAGTATTATCCGAGTTCAGCCCCTTGATCGGTAAGCTCAATGCCTTTCGGAGTTTCCGTGTCTAGAGATTTATATACATCAAGTGTATATATGTATATATGTTATGAGTAGGTCGGGGAGTTGTTCCGATCACAGTATATCCACCAGTAGAGGCTTGTATACATATCCTGTCAGTTAGTGCAGTATGTTGGGCTGGTAGGTCTTTTATGTATATTTTGTTGATTTGCCAACTGTAGTAGTTATGACGGCCTTCTCGGCCCAGCTTTACATTGATATTTAGTCAGCATTCGCAGTTGTCTTGCAATGTGGCCCATGGACAAAGTATGACATCACATGTTCAGAGTTCTTTAGGTCTAAGTTGGTACGCAAGGATAGATGAGGCACCGAGTGCTGGTCTCGCCCCTAGGTTCGGGGCTTGACAAAAGTGGTATCAAAGCAGTTCTGTCCTAGGGAGTCTAAAAGTTGTGTCTAGTAGAGTCTTGTTTATGGGTGTATCGTGCACCACACTTATAAGCAGGAGGCTACAGGATATTTAGGACTGTCACTCTTTCTTCTTACTCTAGATCGTGTGGTAGAGCTCAATTGTAAGAACTCAATTTTCTAAACTCTATCTTATTCGTAGTAAGACGATGCCTACATCCAGAAAAATGGTTGGTAAGAGACATAGATGTGGAAGAATTGAGTCAGAGGAGCTCAATTTTTGCATCATGCTTATGATGGATAAATATGAGGTATTCAGAAAATCATGTGTATACTAAGATGTGTAAGCTTCTTGATAAGGATCCCTAAGGCAAGAATGCCTATCCACTTTTACGGTAAAAAGAAAAAAGAGAATCGGAAAGTAGACATAAGTTCCAGCAAGTAACAGAAGCAAGGTGAAAAAGGGTACGAGGAACCCGGTTAATGAAGATTATCTGTATTTTCAACTTAGGCAGAGAGATATAAGCATTTTGAGTTACCTTCAGTAGTAACAGAGATATGTACAATTGGTCACACCCATTCCAGATATGCCCTACGGGGGTTAACAGAAGTAGTATAAGAGGAGGAAGGGATATCAGGATCCGGCTGGGGTTAAAGTAAACCAAAGTGATGGATGAATTATTTGGATACTTGATACTTCCGAAGGATATTGTAAATGTGATAATAGATTTACTTGTGAGACACCCAACTGGTGCACTATAGAATAATATAGCTAGATAAGAATGCTAGAGTGTTCAAAATTTTTTTTTTACAAAGATAGGCTACTGGAAGCCTCGAAGGGATAAATATTACCTTAGATGGCTCCCGTCCCTAGTAGAGAAATAATGTTTGGAAATTTGAAGAGCCAATGGATGGAGCAAGGGAGCTAAAAGCCAAAGAATATTTTGTTCGAATTTTCAGAATAAAGTGATAGATAGAAATATTACAGGGAAGTATGAAGAAGGATAATGAAGCATTATGAGTGAGATGTAATACATGGATGGCAACGGTAGAGTGTTACAAAATCTATAGTCAATTGAAGAAAGAGACGAGAGGTAATAGGCCTTGAGGCAACAAAAGAGTATATTCCATACAGTCACATCCACATTTCGAGAAATAAGTTCGCGACTCTAACGTGATTATCATAAGGAAAAGTTAGACCCCAGAGTAATAGAAATTAGTATGAATTGGTGAACAAGATAAGCAAAACATGAATTAGGAACTGAGTAATTTGATAACAGTCAGCATCATGTGAATTTCACATTGCATTCTGACAATAATAGAATGGACAACAGAAGAAGATTCATGATGAATCCAGAGAATGTTCATTCAGGGAGACACTTCCCTAAAGCAAGCAATATGAGCAAAGTTAAGCTTAAGGGACTGTATGTACCGGTTACACTAAGTGTCACCATCGCGAGTAAGGAATTTTGTTATCCTTGGTACAGAAGGATTCCAGCAAGGGGAGTAAGGGTCATGGATGATGTGAAAGGACACAAAAGATGAAGAGGAAAAACATCTATAGGCGGGTCATCGTAGCTCCAACTCTTAGTACTCCCCTAATGGGCGGAATATGGAATGATGTGGCATTAAGTCAGAATTAAGTGGATCTAGTAACTATGGAATGATAAAGGAGGAATGCGATAAAAATGAGAAAGGGATGAGATCACACTTATTCAAATGCTACAGATATGCTATGATTCCAGAACATTATGTAAGCACGACGTCAAGAAAAAGAAGTAAGGGCTCCTTCCTGGGATGTTATTAATAGATAAGGAGCCAGTACGTCAGGTAAGTTAAGACAAAGGAAATAACCCAAGAAAGATTACGCGGAATATGGATATGAGAATGATCCAACGAGTAGTTAGTAGTTGATTCAGGAAGAGCCTAGTCATAACTAGACAAGAGGTTACAGACAAATCAGCAAATCATGCAAAATAAATATAGTAAACCCCAACATGGAGAATTCGGCCTCGAAGTAATGTTGCTATAATACTTGAGATATACTCAAATACGAATTGGGATAGTTAAAGGTATCGTATGAATGTTACGGGGATAAATAAGAGTTCCACTAGGAAGACAGTCAAAGTATCAATTCAGAAGCAACCCTACAAGCACAAGGGCATGGAAGTAAGTAACTACGGATAATTATAGGCAAGTAAGGACATCAAAAGGTTTGTAATAAGCTCACAGCTTTACAAGAGTTAAAGGTTCTCCCTAAGTACTACAAAGAAATACTAGATGAGGAAATAAGGGAGAAGACTTCAACCTAAGCACAAGGACCTAAAGAGGAAATGGTCGTGTAACAACAGACTCACAACAACATTGGAAGCACTCCGGAGGAAAGTGGCACCTACTGTGGTTTATGAACGGGAAGTAAAACTAAAAGTAATATTGAGATCATATGAGTTGCACGAAAATTATGACATGCGTGGGAACAAAGATAAGCTAAGTATGCACGCAACGAGGCGGCAGAAAGACCAGAAAAATTAATAGCTTACGTTTAAAGAAAGCTGAGAAGGAACAAAAGGAATTATTCGATCAATGATCCGGAGTTAGTTATGTTATGGTTGCACTTAAGGGTTTGGAGTTTTATACATGCAACATATACACCGTGGAAGATTCCGGTATAAGTTAAAAGAAAGAATTGAGCCCAGGTCATAGGTCGAATTGTTAAAGAATTATATCATGGATATTCCATAGCGCCCATGAAAGGATAAACATAATAACTAATACCATGAGCCGTAGATCGAAGATGACTTAAGCCTACATAAAGGCTGATCATAAGGAAGAGGAAACTAAAGAGTTACATTAACAAAGTAAATCAATAGTCTGATTATTGGCCCCAGACAATTATAGAAATCGTATTAAGAACATTGCAGAATTACTCTTAATATTAGAGATACAAGACAGTACAACAACCATATTCTATAATGACCCCTCGATAAAGCCAGTTAGAACGGTACCAACCTCATAAGAAGTCAGTGTGAAGCTCTCACCAGATTGTGTAAGGAGGTGCGAGTATTATAATAGAGCTTCAAGTTGTGGATGTAAGTTATACCTATGTGGAAGGGAGGTCATGAAAGAGATAGAAGATGTGATGTAAGATTTTAAGGTAAGTAAAGTAAAGGTGAACAACACACGAGATACTCAAATGCAGAAGGTTGTGAATTGTCCATACTCCGGACAAAAGGCTAGAAGCGTTGGGATTCAGTATCCAGGAATGATAACTGCGTCGTCAGTGGCATATCTTCCAACCTATGGTTTCTAAGTATTGAAAGGTCTAGCTAAAAGAGTAAAGGATAGTTAGAGACGATGCGACGTCTCACTTGATGTTCCAGAATAACACAAGGAAATCTATGGTGCAAGCAAGTTGAAGGAAGGTGGCGAATAATAAATAGATATGTGTAGGTCGCAAGCTAAAGTTGGGTAAAGCGATAAATTTTTAATAAGATATGAGTAAGGATAAGAAAAGGGCAAGTGAGAAGATAACGGAAATGGATAAGTCCTCAAGATTAAGCCCATGAAAACAAGAAAGCTACTGGTTTCTCTATGTTATGAAAAGTTCAGTATAGCCTGAATGAACTCAAAGGAGTCTGAGACTAATAGCGTTTAGAAGAGATGAAATGTTGTCCTGGTAGTAGAATAAGGGTGTAATTGTGATAGATAAAGGATGACGTTTGGGCTTTCAATTGAGTAATGATTTGAAGAGGATTTTATGAATTGTACGGAATTAAAATACCCACGTAAGGTGCTCGCATTAGGATGCTATAAAATACGATTACTGAAGTACATTATCGCCCTAAAGTGGATTCGGAAAATCACTTCAAATATTCCACGATGAAACGTAAGCCCTAGTCGTAATATATTACGTAACAAGTTTCAAGTCATCAATGGAAGGATGTAGATCAACATTGAGGTGAATCAACAATGGATGGGTAAAATTTGTAAGGTACGAGATGAGATTAGGCCATCAGTATTAAAACAAACAGTAATGAAGAAGCATTAAAGGACTCAGATTCATACATAAAGGATAAGCAACGAGAGTAACCTGTAGTTTGGTAGAAGACCTCAACATCGATAAATCGAAGTAAGATTTACGGTATAGTACGACCGATCTAAATACAGTAAAGTCATACGGATAGATAATTGGGTCGATGAAACAAGATATAACAATAATCGTAAGTTCAACAAAAGTACCAAATGAAGAACTTCAGTATACCTATAGATGCCCAGAGGGACATCTTTTCAAGCTCTGTATATAAAGTGAGGCCTAGAGATTAACTAAAAAATGGAGGAAAAAGGAAGGAAGAGTCGCATAGGCGCACTTACAAGGTTAGAGTCGTACATGCTGCATGATAGAAGGTAACAACAGTTACAAGATTGGAAAGATTCTGACTACAAGTTGTGGTGCGAGAAAGAGACTTAAAAGGGGGAATGCCCTGGCCTTTTGGATCCATTCACAAAATAGTTGTCTAGATGGCAAGAGGAGTACTAAAGTATTCGCAAGAGCTGTAGGTTATGAGAATGACAAATGCATCAGCCAACATTCGAGGGCGAATGTTCCAAAGAGGGGAATGATGTTATACCCCATATTTCCGTATATGAAAGCACGCCATAAATAAATTGATGAGAGCTCGGAAGTGAGATGTTACATCCCGTATTTTCTTGGTACGCTAATGTTTTGTTGTAACTTAATCGACGTAAGCTCAGGAACGAGATTATTTTGGGATTATAAGTATTATGCTATTCCAAACAAGTGATGAGAATATTCATGAAGGAAAGAGGGTAAGAAAATCGAAGAAAATGAAATTCCTCGAAGTTTGACAATTTGGGATAAAATACGGCCCGAGCTAAAATACCTGATATTTATGAACTAGTACCATACAAGGTATCCCATG
This sequence comes from Nicotiana knightiana, assembly GCA_005239525.1. Taxonomy (NCBI): domain Eukaryota; kingdom Viridiplantae; phylum Streptophyta; class Magnoliopsida; order Solanales; family Solanaceae; genus Nicotiana; species Nicotiana knightiana. The sequence goes on from ML415279.1 coordinate 67,572, forward strand.
GCCATGATTGTAAGGTGTATAAAGTGTGTTAAAAGTAGGTAGTATTTTGAGTAATTTGAGATAGTTCTTAATTATATGGGTAATTAGTTAATTATTGGTTATGGAAGATTAACAAGTTAATTAAGTTTTAGTGGATAATTAATCCAAATATTTGGATAAGTGTTACATCTCCAAACGTGGCAGTCCTTTAAAGACAACTTAATGACTCTTGAATTAGGATTGAGAGGTTTCAAACTTATGTTTATTATGTGTCTTAGTCATTAGTTATGTGGGGCCTACCTTAAAGTAAGGATAGAATTTGAAATCTCTTAAGAAAGGATTCAAGAAAAGTAACGTTTTTGGCGAAGTGTTTTCAGCCAATTCCTTACATAGTAATATTATTTTCCATCTCTTAAGAAAGAGCTTCCACCAAGACTTCCTAATGCAAAAACGTTACTGCCAATTCTTTAAGGAAAATTTCAGCTAACATTATCGTTGCATAGCAACGTTGTTTCTTCAAACTCTTCATACAACTTATTCCGTGTTGTCGTAATTGACGTATGTTAGGGGATTGTCAAGAGAATCCGTTCAGGTATGTTAAGGCTAAGCTCTTCCTTTATTTTGCATGATCTCGTAATTACACAAGTTTGATAACGAGGCATAAAGAAAAATTCATGTCCGAAATTTACGTATATTTTTCTAGTTTTGTAAGTTACAATATTCTCTTTATCAGGACTTCATATGCAATTGAGTATTTCCTTTTTCCATTCAACAGAGCAGAAAATCTATATATATAGTATTACAGTATTTTCATTACCATCAAACTATAATCGATGAGCAGGCCCCTATTGGGCAACTTCCGATCAGATGGTAAGTTATATACCGCGCCTACTGTGGCCGAGCGCCTATAAGCGAGCCCGATTGGTCGAGATGTAGAGCCTAGTATGATCGAGCGCCTATGAGCGAGCCTACTACGACAGAGCAGTTATATATATACCGAGCCTTATAGGCCGAACAACTATTTTACTTACTATATTGAGAGAGTTGAGTCAGTATCAACAGGTAAGCATATCTTCTGATTATCTTTGACTTCCAGTTGCTTTCACTTATTATATTATCAGTTCAGTTTCAGCTTTCAGTATATTGTCGTACATACTCATTACATTATTTCGTACTGAGTCCCTCTTCTAGGGGCACTGCATTTCATGCGTGCAGGTTCAGACATACAGACGGGTAGACCTCCTCATTAAGTATTGCCCGAGTTCAGCCTTGATTGGTAAGCTCCATGCCTTTCGGAGTTGCCGGGTCTAGAGATTTATGTTCATCTTATGCATATATGTATATATGTTATGAGTAGGTCGTGGAGCTATTCCGATCACAGTATATTCACCAGTAGAGGCTTGTAGACATATCCTTTCAGTTAGTGCAGTATGTTGGGCTGGTAGGCCTTTTATGTATATTTTGTTGGTTTGTCAGCTGTAGTAGTTATGACGGCCTTGTCGGCCCAGATTTATATTGATATTTAGTCATCATTCGCAGTTGTCTTGCAATGTTACCCATGGACAAAGTATGGCATCACGTGTTCAGATTTCCTTAGTCGCAAGTTGGGACGCAAGGATAGATGAGGCACCGGGTGCTGGTCTCGCCCCAGGTTCGGAGCTTGACAGAATGTCCCAAAAGTTTGAGGGCCCATAAAATTGACCTAAATCATCGTTTCTCCATGAGCGTTCCTTATTTTTTGGCGTTTTAGGTCCATAAATTAAGAATTCTAGACGATTTTCTTATGCTATCGTCCATACCATCTGAATGAATTCAGGCTCGACGCGGAATCTTATAGAATTTTGCGAGCCCATTAAAAATGACCTAATAAAAAATAGTTATCGATTAGCTACGACCATTCCACCTTTTTGGTATTTAGGGCCATAAACAAGGAATTCAGGACGATTCTCAAATTTTTGTGTGCAATAATTCACACCATTTTCATAAGTCGAGGACCGACCCCGAATCTCCTAACATTTTACGTGCCCATAAAAATGAATTAATTAATAGTATTGATCGATTCGCCAAGACCGTTTCTCGTTTTTTGACATTTTAGAGTCCTAAAACAAGAATTCAGGACAATTCTCAAATTTTTATGTGCAATAGTCCATGCCATCTGCATGAATTTATGCACCCGGCTCCGGATCTCCTAAAATTTTGTGGACCCATAAAATATGACATAATGAACAATAATCATCATGTCTCCATGATCGTTCCTTATTTTTTGGCATTTTAAAGCAATAAAACAGGAACTTAGGATGATTCCCAGATTATCATGTGCTATAGTCCACGCCATATGCATGAATTTGGGCAACCATCTTTGAATCTCCTAAAAAAATTTCGGGCCCATCAAATGCGATCTAATGAACAATAGTCATTGTTTCGCCATGATCGTTCCTTGTTTTTTGGCGTTAGAGCCATTGACAGAAATTCAGGACGATTTTTTGATTTTTGTGTTCTATAGTCCACACTATCTGCTTGAATTTGGGCGACCAACCTTAAATCTCCTAAAATTTTGTGGACCCATAATCAACTAACTAATGAACAATAGTGATCATTTCTCCATGACCGTTCCTTGTTTGCTGGTGTTTCAGGACCATAAAATAGTAATTCAAAATGATTCCCAGATTTTCGTAGTCCGCGCCATATGCATGAATTCGGGAGACCGGTGCTGAATCTCCTAAAATTTTACGGGCCCACAAAAAACAACCTAATGAACTATAGTTATTATTTCGTTATGACCGTTCCTCGTTTCTTACATTTTAGGGTCATTTAGATTGATTCCCAGATTTTCGTATGCTATAGTATATGCCATCAGTATGAATCAGACGATCGGCTCCGAATCTCTTAATATTTTGCGGGCCAATAAAAAACAACCCAATGAACTATAGTTATCGCATGTTGTTATGATAGTGGAAGCTTTCCCTCTCCTACAGCTCAACTTGTACTTTTCTCAAATCCATGCATGTTGTTATGATAGTGGAAGGTTTTCTTTTCTACCTTTCTTGCTTGATTCATCTTTCATCTCGAGTGTCTTATCCGGATTGAATGTACTACTCAACCCTTCTAGATTTTAATCAAATCCATGCATGTTGTTATGATAGTGGAAGCTTTCCCTTTCTGCCTTTTTTTCTTGATTCATCTTTCATCTTAGTGTCTTGTCCGGATTGAATATATACTATCCCCTATTGGAGTTAGAGTTTTGATCTCTTGTCAACTGTTTCTATTCTATGGTTTTTCAAAATTCAGATTCTGTTAATGTTCAATATAAACATTAGGTTTCGTTGAGGGTGAAGATCATAAAGGAGTCCCATATAAAAAAAAAAAGAACTTTATCGAGTATATAAGAAAATATGAGTATTTTATTTGGGTGTATATTAGTCGATAAACATGTGAGATCTATTGGCCAAAGCCAATAATACACCAAAAACCTAAAATCGATTTGATATCACACGTTTTCGTACGTTGTGAGGGCCAACAAAGGGGTGGTGGTGCAGTTCGCTAGCGCGCAAGTCTCATATCTTCTTGAGTGATCCTGAGATCGAGAGTTCGAGCCCTCTCACCCTACGATATCTTTTATTTTTTTTTCTTTCCCACGAATCCAGAATGTTTATTTAAATATTGGATAAAGTAATAGATTCTAAATCACAAACGATGCATGGTTACATATTTCTATCAATTTAAAAAAGATTAACATTATTAACTTCTTGAAAAAGCAACAAAATCTTATTGAAGAATATGGCATAAAAACATTTCTTTCTTTTTTTTTTTGGTCTAAACTCATTTTACTGTTTAGCACCATTTATTAATGAATGTCCATTCTATTGGATTATTACAACCTTATTTTTGATAGAAGTATCTTGAAATAATTCTAACGCTTGCAAACAACTCCACGTCCATAAATCCCACTACTACAGCTCAAACTTGGCAACTCCAAATTCAACAAACCCTTATTATCAGACTGCTTTCCACTTTCTTGAAACCTAGCCACACTACAATCAGCATCAAAAAGACTTGAAGTTGCAAAACTTTTGTCACCTCCCATTATAGGCATAAGAGCACCCATCTTAACTTTACTCACGTAGTCTTTTCTATAAGTTTGCCCTAAAACACCACTCACTTTATCACTTAGAGAAACAAACTTGAACCCAAGTTCAAGATGAGCAAAGCAATCATCATTAGTTATTCCATAGTTATGAACTCGAGATTCATGTTTTGTAATAGGCACAACCTTAGCTGTGATCTTGAGAACGTTTTCAACTTCGACGACAACGTCATTAGTGTTACTGATTCTAGTAATGGAGATTATAGGTAAAGTTTCAGATTGCCACATTGCACTTTCAATATCAGGAAGGAATATAGCTTCACCGTCGAAATGGAGAGAAAGGCGATCGATCGAATCATCCCATGTTGATGTTTTTAGTGCACCAATTAAGATTTTGTGAGTATCGTAAAGGATAGCAATAGATTGTACCCAAGTGAAATCTCTCTTCATGTTTTCGTTTCTTCTTCCTATGAAATGAGCATTGATGTGGAATTCAGGGTCTGAGACTAAGCAAAAATCTTTGTCCTTCTTGCCATGGAAGTAGAAAGTAATTCCATCTCCACCAATAAAACGTGGATCTTGACAAACTGCTCCAGGCTTGTCACACTCTGCGTCCCAAATAAAAGTTGGTAAATATAATGCATAGTTTAGTTTTAACATAAACTAGGGAGAAAAAAATATAAAGGGATTATTGCAAAAACATTTACGAAATTACTCCTATTTTATTTTATTTGCTTTATTTTGAACAGACATATGAAGTTTAAGAATGTAAATAAGATTATCTTATATGGTATTAGACTAAAGGTGTGTATAATTATTAAAAATATCCTTAGAATTTTGTGGTTTTGAATATGCAATATTATTTGTATAAGGAAGTGTCTTTAAGGATATATTGTAGTTTTAAGAGGCATTCATTTTTTGGAACTTACTAAAAAAAGTAAAACATATCAATTGAAACTGATGGAGTAATAACTTACTACAAACGGGCTTGCAGGTGACACAATCGACTTGACAACTTGTAGGGCAAGAGCTTGGGCATACATGTTGGACAGCATAACAACTAGGATAGTATTTGTTCTTGCACTTGACCTTCTTTGGTGCGGGTGGTTTAGGAGTGGGGGATGGATTTGTAGGAGGAGGTGGAGAACCAGATGAGGGTGGTGGAGGAGAAGAGGGTGGTAATGGTGGCGAAGATGAAGGAGGAGATGAGGGTGGCAAAGAAGGCGGTGGAGTTGTTTCCTTGGGAGGAGTTGAGGGTGGTGGAGTTGCTTCATTGGGAGGAGAGGGGGGTGGTGGAGTTACTTCTTTGGGAGGTGGTGGAGTTGCTTCCTTTGGAGGAGATGGTGGTGGAGTTACTTCTTTGGGAGGAGATGGTGGCGGAGTTGATCCCTTAGGAGGAGATGGTGGTGGAGGAGTTGATTCCTTAGGAGGAGATGGTGGTGGAGTTGATTCCTTAGGAGGAGATGGTGGTGGAGTTGTTTCCTTGGGAGGAGATGGTGGCGGAGTTGATCCTGAGCCATGATCGTGGTCGTCACCATCATGTGGTGGAGCCTTTTCCTTTGGAGGAGAGGGTGGAGTTTTTTCCTTGGGAGGAGATGAAGGTGGTGGAGGTGGGCTAGTGTGAGATCCTGAACCATGATCATCACCATCACCATCGTGATCATGATCATCACCATCATGATCGTGGTCATCACCATCGTGTGGTGGAGTTTTTTCCTTCGGAGGAGATGGGGGTGGAGTTTTTTCCTTGGGAGGAGATGAAGGTGGGCCAGTGTGGGATCCTGAACCATGATCATCACCATCACCATCATGATCGTGGTCATCACCATCGTGTGGTGGAGTTTTTTCCTTGGGAGGAGATGAAGGTGGGCCAGTGTGGGATCCTGAACCATGATCATCACCATCACCATCATGATCGTGGTCATCACCATCGTGTGGTGGAGTTTCCTTCGGAGGAGATGGGGGTGGAGTTTTTTCCTTGGGAGGAGATGAAGATGGTGGAGGTGGGCTAGTGTGAGATCCTGAACCATGATCGTCACCATCACCATCATGATCGTGGTCATCACCATCGTGTGGTGGAGTTTTTTCCTTTGGAGGAGTTGATGGTGGCGGTTTTGACGAACCATGATCATCAGGAGGTGGCACTGAGCCATCAATACAGATAGGCTTGCAAGATCGACACTCAGTTATGCAGCCATTGGGACAAAATTTGGGACAAACATGTGGAAGATTTTTACATTGCTTTATCTCATCATCTGAGCAATGAGAATGGCTTGGATGATCAGCTATTCCAGGGGGAGTTGCTTCTACGGTTGCTATTATAAACATTAGCAACACAATTCCCAAACCCACAACTAAGTGGGCTGTTGATGTAGCCATTATATTAGTTGCTCTCTTATTGTTCTAAAGTACTTGAGTTGAATGAGTGATGAAATTTCCATTGCTACATCTCCTATTTTATAGTTGTTGATGAAGTAGAAATCTAAGCCTATTATTTCGGGGCTCATAATTGCATTGTTTTATCAGCAATTGGTACGTTCTTTTGTAAGTTTCCTTTCACATGCTTCTGTTCCCAAGTCAAAGTCATTTAAAAGAACTCAATATTCTCTTCTATGTCTATATATTTTATCTTTTTCTTTTTTTTTTTGAAAATTTTCGGGAAATCCGCCGCCGCTACCCTTTGGTTGGTAATCTGTTCACTGTGCAATAGCTCGCAACCACACAGGAAATGTAAACTGCGCACTAGGCAAGCCCGATACAACGAGCTCTGACTAAGGAAGCTAGTGATGAAGGGAATCGATCTCAGGTCTTCCACGTGTAGAACCACTCCCCCAACCAACTCAGCTGGCCTTTGGCGGAATATATTTTATCTTGCTGCTTCAAAAATGAAGATGTTGCATCACTTAGCCATAAATTTAGGGCACAACACTTTTTACAGTGCTTAATCTCCATTTCCGTGGTGTACCTTTCCTTGAACATTGGAGCAACTTCGAATATATACATATAATAATAAATTGAATCCTGAAAGAAACATAGCCAAAACAATAAAATGAATTGAAAAAGATGTCGTCTGACTCCAGACTGAACATGGCAAAACAATACGCATGACTAGTACATAAGTAAGGAATCAATAATATAGGCAGGGGCGGAACCACCGCCCCATCTACGAGTTCACGCGAATCCATTAGATTTTGTCTAAATAATGTAAATGTATTCAAAAAATTTATTAAATATCTATAAATATTTGAATATGAACTCAGTTACTATTCATAATTTACTCGAGATCGTTATATAAATTCATAAAAATTAAATTTTAGATCCGCCTCTGAATATAGGACGCTTTTCTTCCCAAATCAGTAATGTGAGACTGTGGGTTAGCTTCAACTCATTATTACTCAAAGCAAAGACCTTTACAACGCATGGCTTCTATAGCTCCTGGCAAATAGAATCAATATTCGATTGTACTTTTTTTTTTTTTAATGTATCTATATACAATTTTGATTTTGTAGGAAAAATAAACTAAATTTATCCCCCGTACATGAACTAGGAAAAATTTAAAAATTTAGTATATTCAATCAAACAAATATAAATATCAATGTTTAGATTTAACAATTTGATAAATATATAAATATCTTAAATTCTTGAAACAAACGGAGTACAAGAGATGGCTTATGTGTCAGATACAAGAAACAAGAAATAGTGATGATGTTTTAATTAGTAAATCAAGAAAAAACCAAGTATAGTTCATAGAAAAAAAAGAGATGTTCAAAGATGCTAAGACAGCCGGTATTAACCTTTGAAGAAGCAATAAAGTCGACCAGTGAGCCAAGGATTTTTCGGAAACAATTTTTTTACTTTTACAAAATAGGAGTAAGATTTGTGTATACTTTATCTTCTCTACGCCCCACAATGTGGGAATACATTCGGGGGAAGATGTAGCTACCTGAGTACGGGTTCAACTGAACCCAGTAATTTTAATACGGAGCTTAGATATATATATAAAAGATCACCAAATTTTAATAAATACTACGTTTTAAACCGAAAATGTTAATTGTATAATGAATTCGATAGTAAAAACATAGAGATTGAACCAGGGGCGGACGTATAGCCCAAATCATAGGGCACGTGAACGCATGATTTTTCCATCAAGTTGGGTATTTCATGTATATACTTCCTAGAATATGTATAATACTATGTGTTGGCACTCATGTTTCAAAAAAAACTGAATGATGCACTTGGTTGAATATTAGGTTATTCACCTGGAGGAACATGGATCGATTCACATTTAACACTTTTTTTTTCACTTTTTTGTTGGTGCACCCATATTCACAAAATTCTAAATCCGCCTCTGAATTGAACCCATCAAATTAAAATCCTGAATCCGCCTTGTTGTTGGTTGAAATATAGTCACATTAGTAAAATTAAGACAAGACTATGTATTTCAAATTTATATATACAAAATAAATTTTGTAATACAAATACATAATTTAAATAAAAGCTATTAAATTCAACTGAATATGTCTCATCAGATCATTGCCTTTGTATCTTCCATATCAGCATCCAATAGTCTTCTGTAGAAGACTAAAATCATCAATTTCCCAACTAAAATCTGATATGTTTAACATTGCCCACTTTCAGTTTTTTGTATGATTTTCATATGTAATAAATACGTAATTGCTTTATAAGGACTAAGCCCGTTTGGACATAAAAAAAATTTTCCTTTTTTCCAGAAAAATTTTTACTATTTTTTGAAATCATCATTTGTTCATAAATTTCCAATTTTCACTTGAAGATGCATTTTGGAAATTTTCGAAAATTTGAAAAGATCCAAAAAGCTGTTTCCAAAATTTTCATTCAAATCGCTCACAAAAATTCAAAAACAACCAAAACTGATATTATGTCCAAACACAACTCTAAATTTCAAATATTATTTTCACTTAAAAAAAAAATTTCACCAATGTTTGGAATTTTACAATCCTTATGTCCGAACGCCTACTAAGTTTCTTCTTTTGTTTGGGGCTAATCAAATAACCTACTGCATTCCAATTGAGATGAGAGTGTAGGTGATTAAAATTTTATTGAATTTAATCTCAAATTTAATGTATTTGGATTATTTATTCAAACCCAATAAATATGAATTTAACAAATAGGTCCAAATGCGTTGGGCTAACTCATGTAATTGGGCTAAAAGTAATGAACTCACTTCATTAGGTCCAAGATGTTATCTTCTTAGAGGCCCAGTTTAGTGTCACATGTCAAATGACATGTCGTGTCAAGTCAAAAAGAAGAGCCAATAGAATCATGACATGTGTCAAAATGACAAGGCATGCCAAGTCACATTAAAAGACCAATGAAATTGTGTCACGTGTGTAAGTGACATGTTCTGCCCAATCAAATATGGCCTTGTCACACTTCAATTTGATTGGCCGAAAAAAGTTTATTCTTATCATAACTCATTCCTCCCACAACTATAAATAAGGGTGTTCATAACTCAGAAAAGACACCATAAGTTATAACAAGAAGTAAGAAAGAGATCGGGGATCAAACGCCGCAAATTTCTCTACAAGTTTCAAACTTCAAGCAATCAAGTTCAAATTCAAGCTCAAAAACAAAGAACAAATCAAGATTCAAGAAGTACGGGTTGAAATCAAAGTTCGTACTAGTTGAATTCAAGACAACGTTCGTGACAAAAAAATATAGATTCAAGATCAAGCTCAAAGGCCCTTGAATTTATTTACTATTGAAAAGAAGAATAAGAGGAACCATAGAGATTGTACACTCAAATATTTGAAATAAAATAGTACGATTGTTGCAACATTTTTCGGTTTTGATTTTATTTTATCGACGCAATTTATTATCTACCGGGAGGATGGCAATATCTATGATCCAAAGTCAGAAGAGTTTTATTTTTAAGCAAATTAGATTATGTAAATGATATTCATCTCATGTTAATAATTTTGAATAACTTTAATCATTCTTTTAAAATTTTGCAGCAATGCTTACTTTGGTTAAAACACTTTATTAATTAAGTATATGTAATAAAATTCAATTAATTACCAAAAAGAATTAAGTAAATTGGACTAATATTGAAAAGAAGTATACTTTCACGGGTCTATTTAGTAGGGGTGTTCAAAACCGATCCGAAACCGAAAACCGAACCGAACCGAAGCTTAATGGCTTA
>ML415281.1:0-65579 GCA_005239525.1 Nicotiana knightiana
CACCGTATTCTTCGCACTATGGTCATAGCCGGATCTAGTGGGGTTTCCTTTACTACCTTCCAGATTCGCGGAGCCGCCTATGATTGGTGGCGCACCTATGAGTTAGAAAGTCGAGACGAGGCTGCTTCACTGACCTGGACCCAGTTCTCAGATATGTTCCTGAGAGAGTTTGTTCCTCAGAGCCTCAGGGACACATGGAGCGCAGAGTTTGAGCATTTGCACCAGGGTGCTATGATAGTTTCAGAGTATGCTATATATTACACCAGATTAGCTAGGCATGCACCGGCTTTGGTTGCTACTGTCCGCGAGAGGGTTCACCGGTTAAGTGAGGGTCTTATCCCACCCATCAGATCAAGCATGGCTCGAGAGTTGGAGATGGACATTCCTTATCAGCAGGTAGTGAGCATTGCTAGGAGGATCGAGGGTATGCTCGCTAGGGAGCAAGAGGAGAGAGAGGCCAAGAGGTTTCGAGAGTCGGGCCACTACTCTGGTGCCCGTACCCTAGCAGCAGGTCGACATGGTAGGGGTTATATGGTCCGCCTAGTTCATTCATCTCTTCCAGTAGCCGGCGGTACCCTAGCTCCACCCAGGCCTCAGGAGCCTTACTATGCACCTCCAGTTTCTAGCGTGCCTCCTGCGCGGGGTGATTTCAGAGGTCAGTCTAGCAGACCTGGCCCTAGCCAGTAACATCCACCACGTCCTCCCAGAGCTTGTTTCGAGTGTGGAGATACACTCCATATGGTTAGGGACTGCCCCAGATTTGACAGGGGTGCATCTTCACAGACTTTTCAGCCACAGCGTGCTCAGCAGAGTTCACAGGCCATGATCACAGCTCCAGCTGCTACCCCACCTGCCCAGCCAGCTAGGGGCGGAGGTCGGTGAGGTAGAGGTCGCCCTCGAGGGGAGGCCATGCCAGATATTATGCTATTCCTGCACGTACCGAGGTTGTTGCCTCCGATCCTGTCATCACAGGTATTATACTGGTTTTTCATAGAGATGCATCGGTTCTATTCGATCCAGGATCCACGTATTCTTATGTGTCTTCTTATTTTGCTCCGCATTTGGGTATAGCCCGAGATTCTTTGGGTTCTCCTATTTATGTTTCTACTCCTGTGGGAGATTCTCTTGTTATGGACTGTGTTTATCGGTCGTGTTTGGTTACTATTTGTGGTTTTGAGACCAGTGCGGATTTATTGCTACTCTATATGGTGGATTTTGATATTATCTTGGGCATGGACTGGTTGTCGACCCATTATGCTATTCTTGATTGTCACGCCAAGATCATGATGCTGGCTATGCCAGGCATTCCGCGTGTTGAGTGGAGTGGTACCTTATATCACACTCCCACTAGAGTTATATCTTTCCTTAAATCTCAGCGTATGGTTGAGAAGGAGTGTGCCGCGTATTTAGCTTATGTGAGAGATGTCAGTGTTGATACCCCTTATATTGATTTAGTTCCAGTGGTACGGGATTATCCGATGTGTTTCCAGCTGATCTTCTGGGCATGCCGCTCGACAGAGACATTGATTTTGGCATTGATTTTTTGTCGGGCACTCAGCCCATTTCCATTCCTTCGTACCGTATGGCTCCTCCTGAGTTGAAGGAGTTGAAGGATCAGTTACAAGAATTGCTTGATAAGGGTTTTATTCGACCCAGTGTTTCACCTTGGGGTGCTCCTGTCTTATTTGTGAAGAAGAAATATGGTTCTATGCGCATGTGTATTGATTATCGCCAGTTGAACAGGGTTACAGTGAAGAACCGTTATCCCTTGCCTCGTATTGATGATCTATTTGACCAGCTTCAGGTTGCACATGTATTTTCTAAGGTTGATTTGCGCTCAGGTTACCATCAGTTGAAGATTCAGGAGCCGGATATCCCGAAGACTGCTTTCAGGACTCGGTATGGCCATTATGAGATTCTAGTTATGTCATTCGGGCTGACTAAAGCCCCCGCAACATTTATGCATTTGATGCACAGTGTGTTCAGGCCATATCTCGACTCGTTCGTCATTGTTTTCATAGATGATATTCTTGTTTACTCCCGGAATCGGGAAGATCATGAGCAGCACCTGATGACAGCGCTTCAGACCCTGAGACAGAAGAAATTGTATGCAAAGTTCTCAAAATGTGAGTTTTGGTTGAGTTCTGTGGCATTCTTAGGCCACGTGATATCAAGTGAGGGCATTCGAGTGGATCCGAAGAAGGTAGAGGTCATGCAGAGTTGGCCCAGGCCGTCCTCAGTTACGAAGATTCGCAGTTTCCTTGGCTTGGCAGGTTACTACCGTCATTTTGTGGAGGGGTTTTCATCGATTGCAGCCCCTATGACTAGATTGACCCAGAAGGGTGCTCCATTTCAGTGGACAGAGGAGTGTGAGGCGAGATTTCAGAAGCTCAAGATAGCTTTTACTACAGTCCAAATCTTGATATTGCCTACTGGTTCGGGGTCTTATACAGTTTATTGTAATGCCTCGCGAGTTGGCCTTGGAGCGGTGTTGATGCAGGACAGTAGGGTGATTGCCTACGCGTCCATACAGTTGAAGATACATGAGAAGAATTACCTTGTCCACGACCTTGAATTAGCTTCCATTGTTCATGCCTTGAAGATCTGGCATCATTATTTGTACGGTGTGCCTTGTGAGATTTATACTGACCACCGGAGTTTGCAGCACATATTCAGGCAGAAGGATCTAAATTTGCGCCAGCGTAGATGGTTAGAGTTTCTAAAGGACTATAACATCACTATATTATACCACCCGGGGAAGGCCAATATGGTGGCCGACGCCTTGAGTCGCCGGGCGGAGAGTTTGGGGAGTTTGGCATACCTTCGTGCAGCTGAGAGGCCTCTAGCCTTAGATGTTCAGTCCTTAGCCAGTTAGTTCGTGAGATTGGATCTTTCTAAGCCTTGCCGGGTATTGGCTTGTGTGGTTTCTTGGTCTTCCTTATTCGATCATATCCGGGAGCGACAGTATGATGATCCTCATTTACTTGTCCTCAAGGACACGATCCAGCACGGTGATGCCAGAGATGTGACCATTGGAGATGATGGAGTATTGAAGATGCAGGGTCGGATTTGTGTGCCCAATGTTGATGGGCTTCGGGAGTTGATTTTAGCAGAGGCCCATAGTTCGCGATATTCCATCCATCCGGGTACTGCGAAGATGTATCAGGATTTGAGGCAGCACTATTGGTGGCGAAGAATGAAGACGGATATAGCAGAGTTTGTAGCCAAGTGCCTCAACTGTCAGCAGGTCAAACGTGAGCATCAGAGACCCGGAGGGTTACTTCAGCAGATTGAGCTTCCATAGTGGAAGTGGGAGCGAATCACCATGGACTTTGTGGTATCCTCGGACTTTGAGGAAGCATGATGCTATTTGGGTGATTGTGGATCGACTGACCAAATCAGCCCATTTCATTCCAGTATTGACTACTTATTCATCGGAGCGGTTGGCGGAGATTTATGTTCGGGAGATCGTTCGTCTGCATGGTATTCTAGTTTCTATTATTTCAGACAGAGGTACTCAGTTCACTTCATGGTTCTGGAGAGCCGTTCAGCAGGAGTTAGGTACCAGGGTGGAGTTGAGCACAAAATTTCACCCCCAAACGGACGGACTATCCGAGCGCACTATTTAGATTCTTGAGGATATGTTTCGTGCTTGTGTGGTTGAGTTTGGAGGGTCTTGGGATCAGTTCTTGCCATTGGCAGAGTTTGCTTACAACAACAGTTATCAATCCAGCATTCAGATGGTGCTGTATGAGGCTTTATATGGTAGGAGGTGCAGATCTCCAGTGGGTTGGTTTGAGCTGGGTGAGGCCAGACTATTGGGCACAGAGTTGGTTCACGATGCATTGGAGAAGGTCAAGGTGATTCAGGATAGACTCCGTACAGCCCAGTCCAGACAGAAGATTTACGCTGACCGGAAGGTTCGTGATGTTTCATATATGGTCGGAGAGCGGGTTCTGCTTCGGGTTTCGCCTATGAAGGGCGTTATGAGATTTGGGAAGAAAGGAAGTTGAGTCCGAGGTTTATTGGACCTTTTGATATATTGAGGCGTGTTGGGGATGTGGCTTATGAGCTTGCCTTACCTCCCAGCTTGGCAGGAGTTCATCCGGTATTTCATGTTTCGATGCTCCAAAGGTATCACGGTGACCCGTCTCATGTCTTGTATTTCAGCTCACTCCATTTGGACAAGGATATATCATATGTCGAGGAGCATGTAGCTATATTGGACAGTCAGGTTAGAAGGCTCAGGTCGAAGAACATTGCTTCAGTAAAGGTTCAGTGGCGGGGTCAGCCGGCCGAGGAGGCAACCTGGGAGACCGAGCAGGTTATGCGCAGCAGTTACCCTCATCTTTTCACTACTTCAGGTATGTCTTTATGCTCGTTCGAGTACGAACGAATTTTTAAGTGTAGGAGGATGTGACGACCCAGTCGGTCGTCTTAGGAATTAACGCCCCGATCCCCTGTTAACTGTTTTTCCCAAGTCTATTTCTACTAAATTTAATTGTCAGAGCGTTCGGTTTTGAGTTTCGGAGAGTTTTGGGACACTTAGTCCCTAAATGAGAGCTTAGGTGTTGGAAAGTTGCCCTTAGTTGGAGTAGTGTGAAGACGGCCTCGGAGTGGAAATCCGATGGCTCTGTTCCGTTAGGTGATTTCGCGGTTGGGAGCGTGTTCTAAATGCATTTTGGAAGTCCGTAGCTTATTTAGGCTTGAAATGCCGAAGTTTGAATTTTTGAAGTTTCCAATCCGATAGTGAGACTTTTATCCGAGGGTAGGAATGGAATTCTGGAAGTTGCAGTAGTTCCGTCATGTCATTTGGGATGTGTATGCAAAATTTGAGGTCATTCGGACAAGTTTAGACGTGTTTCGGCGTCAGATGTGAATTCTAGAATTTTCCTAAGTTCCTAGGCTTGAATATTTGCATAATCGATGATTTTGATGTTATGAGACATGTTTTTAAGGCTCGACCTAGTTCAAATGAGGTGTTAGGGTTGGTTGGTGGTTTTGTTTGAGGTCCCGGGAGGCCTCGGGGTTGTTTCGGATACTTAACGGGTGAAGTTTTGGAAAATTGTTGCTGTTGAACCAGGCACCTTCTGGTGTCTTCGCACCTGCGAAGGTTTTTACGCAGGTGTGGACTCACAGGCACAGTGGCCTTGATCGCAGGTGCGATAGGGGAGTTTTGGGCCAGTGGTCGCAGGTGTGACCTGGGTTCCGCAAGTGCGGGACCATAGGTGCGACCAAACGACTGCAGGTGCGGCCCCAGTGCATTTTAAGTGACTTTCGCACCTGTGATGCTTTTTCCGCAGGTGCGGTACCGCAGGTGCGGTGATCGAGTCCGCAGGTGCGATTTCCCTGTGTGTTTTATTCCAAAAATCCGAGAGTTTATTTCATAATTCTAAAAATCGTGTAAGGGCTCAAGAATTGGTGATTTTCTGTGGGTTTTGAAGAGAAGGATCATAGGTAACATTTTCTAATCCTAATTCGTTGTTAGACCATTAATGCCCATTGTTTATTTAGTTTAATTATCAAAAATGGGGGAAAACCATAGGAAATTGATGAAATTTCCCCAACCCAAAATTCTGAAAATTTATGGGGTTTTTGGCATCGGATTTCGATTTTTTATGGTTGAATGAGTTCGTGAGTGAATGGGTGTCCAAAAAATATAACTTTTACCCGATTCCGAGTCGTGGGCCCGAGGGGCATTTTGGTTATTTTACATAATTTCACGTCTTAGCTTGAATTAAATAGTGAAAATCAGTTGCGTGAGATGTTATTTACGATATGTAATTGAATTGTATAGGTTTGGGCCATTTGGAGTCGGATACTCGTGGAAAACGTGTGATTTCAAGTTGATTTTGAGTCGGTTCGAGGTAAGTGGCTTGTCTAACCTTGTGGGGGGGACCTTTCCCCTTAGGGTGTGATATTTGGTAATTGAATGCATTGTATGTGAGGTGAAGGGCGCGTACTTGTGCTAATTGTTGAAAATTCGATTTTGCTTTAAATATTCAGACTGAGTTTCTTCCTTACCTGCTTTATTCTACTTACCATTATAGCCTATGTTAGTTTAGAAAAGCATGCCTAGTTGACTTGAATTGCCCATTTCCTTAAGTTGCTTTAATTGTACTACGCGAATCATGTTAGGCTAGAACTACTCGTTACCTTGTATTTTGCACTCTATTTCTGAATGTCTTCTTGTTGTGGCTGCGTATTTACTTTGGGACTACGGGATGGTATCCCGGGAGATCCCCCTGCATATTTACTTTGGGACTACGGGACGGTATCTCGGGAGATCCCCCTGCATATTTACTTTGGGACTACGGGAAGGTATCTCGGGAGATCCCCCTGCATATTTACTTTGGGACTACGGGACGGTATCTTAGGAGATCCCCCTGCATATTTACTTTGGGACTACGGGACGGTATCCCCGAAGATCCCCCTGCACATTGATAGCTGGACTACGGGACGGTATCCCGAGAGATCTTTCGGATATACATATGATGGACTACGGGACAGTATCCCGGGAGATCCTTCTGATATACATACGATGGACTGCGGGACGGTATCCTGGGAGATCCACTAGACAGTTGATAAAAGGACTACAGGACGGTATCCTGGGAGATCCTCATTGTTACCTTTGTTATCGAGCTGTTCATATTTCGTGTTTACTCTGTTCTTGTGCTTGTCATTTCCTTGTTTGACCTGTCTTATTTCACGATTGTATTCATTATTTATGTCTGTCTTTCATACTGTAAATTCCTATTATATTGTTAAACCTCAGTAGGGCCCGGACCTTCCTCGTCACTACCCGACCGAGGTTAGGCTTGGCACTTTCTGAGTACTACTGTGGTATACTCATGCCCTTTCCTGCGTATGTTTTCCATGTTCAGATCCAGGCACCTCCACTCAGGTGCACTATCCCCGAGGTTGAGAGATACAGTAGAGACTTCGAGGTACATCTGCCGCGTCCGCAGACCAGGAGTCTCTATCTTATTCCAGCTTTTGTGAAAATTTTATCCTCTCTTACAGTGGTATAGACATTTTGGAGTTAGAGCAGTGTATTATATTCTGTTAGCCTATGGTTCCCGTGAGTTTCCGGGTTTTGGGGTGATATTGTAGACTTCCATATTATTTTGGGTTGTATATGCCAAGCGGCATTTATTTACAGTCCTTCTTTTAGATTGTTCAGTTTTTACTTAATTATTTCGCAAGTTATGTTGATATTCCACATTGTTAGGCTTACCTAGTTATAGGGACTAGGTTCCATCACGACATGTTCACGGAGCGCGAACTAGGGTCGTGACAATTTGTTAAGCAGAGGAATAGGATTGAAGGATCTATATGCGAAGCTTATCTTGCAAAGGAAACTGCTCATTTTTGTTCTTATTATTTTGAGAGTAATGTGTCATGTGCTAGGAATAGGCCCAATAGGCACACGGTCGAATATGTGAATGATTCATTATATCCGCCTATATCCATATTCAATCAACCAGGCCGATGCTCTACGGATGTTAGAAAGAGAAGTTTGAGTGATATGGAGTACAAGTCAGCTACACTTCATGTGTTGCTAAATTGTCCCGAAGTTTTACCATTTCTCAAGTAAGTATTGATTTAGTAGTTATCAAACTATAAAATTTATTGTGATTACATCTCGATGCAACTACTAAAAATATTTGATGTGTCACGGTCACTTCGTGGGTCAATTTGGCCATGATGCTGTATATACTAGATTTGATACGTGGTTCAAACAATTTATAAGTTTATCCTGATAATGTTTTGACACTATGTAGGTAAACAATGTTTGAAATTTATGCTAACTTATGAATTTATTTAACAATATGTAGGTAAATGATCCAAATAATGGTGTAAATCAATTTTTGAAAGATATATCTTGGGGATCTGGGATTCAGGTTACAACAATGTCTAAGTACGTAGTAAATGATTATAAGTTCCATACAGAGGATTGCTCTAAAAATAAAAATAGCAACAACAACGGGGTGTAGATTCAAGGTGGTGATGACAACCAAGTTGGAGATATTGATTATTATGGTGTGCTCAAAGCAATAATAGAACTAGAATATACAGGTTGGCCATATAAGAAATTGAAACTCTTTAGATGCAAGTAGTTTGACCCAAATCCAACAAGAGGTACAAGAGCACACAATCAATAAAACATAATTAAGGTTAATCATACGAGGGAGTATGATCGATATGATCATTTCATAATTGCATATAATGTTAGGCAAGTGTATTATGCTCCTTATCCATTACGACTGAATAAGTCCGATTGGTGGGTTGTAATAAAAACTAATCCTGTAGGTAGGGTGGAAGTCGAGAATGTGTTAGATGTTGCATATCAAAACGATATCTCTAGTGTTCACCAAATAGTGGACGATCAGTCAGAAAATGATTTGGAACATCCTGAACACATATTGGAAGAAATTGATATAAATGAAGTAACAATTATAGAAAATGAGGATGAAGAATCAACTGATGAAGCTCAAAAAAGTGAGGAAGAAGAATTCTCGGACGAGAAACAATACATCGATGAGCTTTAAGCTGCCACAACATCACGAGCCCTACACCTTCATGCAGACACCAGGTCTTTCTAGGTCCATATGACTATACGTCCGGCATACAGTCCAACTGCCTCACGACCACGTGGATCGCAGGCACATGGATCACATTCATCCAGGTCACAGCCACATGGATCACATCCATCCATGTCACAGCCACTCGGTTCACAGCCATCAGTATCACAGCCACTTGGGGTCCATCTAGATATGTCGCAGTCACAGGGATTGCATCCATCTTCATCAACGACTCCATCTATTTCAGGCCTTCGCCTGCGAGGTAGTAGCTCTGACCCCCTACACCTTCCACACATGCCTATGATATACATGCATCGGATGGTGATGATGATGATGACGATGAGGTGCATTATGATCAATATGGCAGGATTATCATAGTCCCTGAGGGTGATGGGTAAGAATTATTTGTTATTTTTGTGTTATTGTTTTGTGAAGTTTTTACTGAGATATTAATATATTTTTTTGGTTAAATTGAAGGTTCATCCCGAGTAATAAGACTACGAGGATAATCACCAAATCCATCAGAAAGATTTATGATGGCCCTTATGCGACTTGGACTGATTTCCCATTCTCGTTGAAGGAGCAAATTTTCAATCAATTTAAGGTATAAATATTCTTTTAAGCAGTTTAATTATTTATATTTATGATATTTCCATATAATAATTAAATTTTGAAATACAGAGCAGGTGTGTATGGGAATACCTCTATAGCGCGGAAGTGGCTACAAATTTTCATCACAAAGCTCGCAAGCGGTTGTCGCATACTTTCTCTGAAGCTAGAAAGAAGAACAAGAAGCCTGACTGGTTACTTCAAAATTTGTGGGATGATTTACCGCAAAGGCAATGGCTTACCGCAAAGTTCTTAGAGAAGAGCGAAAAAAGGGGAAAAATCTCGCGCATCTGAGAAGGGAGGCCCCCTGCACACTGGAGGTGCGATCAGCCTAAGGACAATAAAAAGAAGATTGATACGTAATTGCTTAATTTATTTTAATTTTCAAAGTATATCTATTCTGTTTATTAACTAAATTAATTTCTTTTCAGGAAAAGAAGTTAGGGCATCCAATGAACCAAGATGAGCTATTGAAGGAGACACATATTGTGAAGAAGAAGAAAGGGACGGATCACGAAAGTTAGGTCGAGGACCGGGCTTCGACTGTATATGTAAGTTTTCACTTCTCATTAAGTATTTTAATTTACTTTTATATAAATTTTGAAATACTAATTCAATGTAAATTTTCGTATAGGGTCGCTTCCAAACTAACGTGGAGGAATTCATCCGCACTCAGCCACCTAATGAGTCGGGCGAGCCAATCCAACCTTCGGACGAGGATGGTGAAAGAATATGGATGGAGTCTGCTGGCAGTCCAAAATGGGAGAAGGTATACGGGCTTCCTATTAAGAAATTTCATAGCTATAAGTGTGGAATGCAAGGAATAGGGACTTCCTCGCAAGGCGAACAACTTGATGGGGAGAGCCTCTCCGCTATGCGGGAGACTGTGACAAAGCTCACATCCGAGCTAGAAGCAGCAAAGGAAAGAGAAAAGGTTAGAGATGCCCAGTACCTTGGCATGCAAGCTCAGATCAGAACTCTCCTATCTACTGGAGCTTTTCCGATTCCCCGGTCTCGTGAGTCATCACCAGAGGCTCGACCTGCACGTGAGCATTCCTCCCGTCCTCCCCATGATCGTTCCTCCCATCCTCCACGATACCCTTCTCTATACCGTCTTATAGATGAAATTTCATCAGACGGTGATGATGATGTTGTACAAAACACTCCTTGACTTTTATATACTTTGAACTAGACAGATAGAATCGGTTTTAAACTAGTTGTAATAAGCTTTAACTTAATTTTGTTAGTTCTATTGAACTTTAGTTTGTTAGTTTTAATGTGTTTTTTGAATTGTGTTGTTGTTGTTGTGGTTGTTGTTGTTGTTGTTGTTGTTGTTGTGGAGATTTTGGTATAGAATTGTATTGTATGTATTGAATTGTATTGTTATTTAGAGATTTTGGTATGTTGGCAGGTGGTGTAGCTGCCAAAACAGGCATTTTATGCCAAAATTATAATCCAGAAAAGTGGCCAAAGTTGGTCGCTTTCCTATTTAAAAAAAAAAATTGGGAATTAAAAAATTAAACATTTGCGACCAAAGTTGGTCGCTTATGTACCCAGATTTTCAAATTAGCGAACAACCTTGGTCGCTACTGTTAAATATATACTTTTAAAAATAACATATATTTTAATTTACCGACCAACGTTGGTTGGTAATTTTTAAATTATAATAATTAATTAAATACCGTAATTTAAATATACCGACCAACTTTGATCGGTAAATTTAAATTATTAAAATAATATAGCGACCAAAGTTGGTCGGTATTTTATTTACAGTGCACAATTGGTCCTTTTACCGTAGTTGGTCGCTAAATTAGCGACCAACTTTGGTCGTTAAGGTAAAAGGACCACCAATATAGCGACCACGCGTGTTTGGACGCGTTTTGGTCGGTAATTTGACATAAGCGTCGGTTTTTTGGTCGCTTTTTACCAGATTTCTAGTAGTGCAACTAAGTATTTGATTAATTCAAACTAAGCATTTTGCTATTGTGTAATCACTAATCAGGGGAAGGTGGATTAGAGGAGAGAATATACAGTCAAATTCAAAATTGACAGTTTTCTTTAAATAGAGCTTATCATCCTAACATTAACGTACGGAGAATTAGTTGAATTTGGTAAAGAGAGTTGAGTTCTTCGATCAAATACTGGAGCAAGTTACACCAACTCTTTGATGCAGTATTTCGTCTTCTTCTTTCCCCAGGAATTAAATAATGTATATTACAATACAAATAAATTCGTAGTGTTAGTTTTTTCGACTATAATAAGTTATAATTAATCATCTTTTTTCAAGTTCCCGATGTATGCTTGTGTAGAAATTCCTTTAATTGGCGTTTTGGCTCTTTAGGCAAAATGGAGGTTGTATACAGTCGAAATCAGGTACGCCCCGATTTCATAGGTTCGAGGGGACGCTATGAGTTTGAGTTCAGAATGGACCAAGCAAGCCCAGTAGATCGAGCTCGAGTCTGATGGTAGAGTAGAAGGCTCGAGGGCCGAAGTACACAATGAATACTGAGGCCGAGTATACCTACCCCGAGATAATGCCGTTAGGGGCTTGTAACAGAAGATTCCCACAATGGCACAATTATCAAGGCGTGAATTCCAGAATGAATTTGTACGAATTCATATTAGGCGGTTAGACAGCTGTACAGTTAGATTCCTTACAAAAAATGGAAATGTACCTTATTTAGGACTCCCCTATTATATAAAAAAGAGCCCATTTATTTGTAAACATTATCAATCATTAACAAAGAATATACACTCTTACTTTTTCGCTCATCTCTCATCAGATTTGTTCTGTAGCTTTATTGTCCTTTGTTTATTGTTCATATTAGTGTATTTTGAGGCCCCCACAACCCGAGGTCGAGACTTGCTCATACACCAGTTTGATCTAACTTGCATACTTAACTCATACGTTTGTTTTATTGTTTATCAATCAGTATTGAACTAAATCACGTATCTTTAAGACCTCAACACAAATTTAATTGTTACTCAGATTTTAGGGTAAACAGAGATATAAATTTCTATACATTATAAGGTCGCGGGACAGAATTTGAAATTAAATTTATCTTAATTAATACTGGTATAGATTTTATATCAAAATGATGGTATTAATTATCGAATATTAAAGGTGGGATAGCTAATCCCTCGAATATTCCAATCCATAAAATATCCTTGTCTTCCCACAATTGAACCAAGCGACACCCATCAGCTTACATATATGTTAATCTCTTTTTCCAAATCTTAAGCGTTCAAAGAATGTTTGTATTAATAATTTTTAATATTAGTACGTTACTTAACAATTAATTTCATGTCGCTAATAAATGCTAATTATGTAAGATTACATTACTTGCAAATGTTTCTACAGATGTGATTCTGTGAATATTATCACATTATCAATGATGCATAGAACTTGAGGTATAATGTCTTGAATGTCAAGTCAAATTAAAGTCCAAGCTACAATTCGTCAATGCAATGGGCATAGATTATTAATTCACCAAGATAATTAATACTTATCTTTTCCTTTTCAACTCGACCTTATCAATTTGACCAATGTGACTCCAATTGGTTAATAAGAATATTTGTTCGATAAATACGGTGGCACGCTATGTTAGAATTCTAGGTAGGGATTTCAAAGTAGAGGCAAAGGCAAGAAACATGCTTTGAATTTTTAGTTGGAAAACTAAGTATGTTGGGACAAATATTGAAAATTGCCAAACATTCAGCTAGCCATATTGTGTTATGTTGAAACCGCGCCTCCGTTATTTTTGCTACTATAATTTTGTTCAACCTTTGACTCTAACAATTGGTAAAGGGTTGAACTTCCTCTTATTAGAATTAACTCATTGTAATTTAATATCTGTTCGGATTTGGAAAACTAATTAATTTAAATGTTTGCTTTGGTATCATCATTTACCTAACTGTATATAATTTTGTAGCGTTCTATTCTCACGATATAACGTGTCATATAATGTGCACTGGAAAAAAAAAATCTCAAGCTCTCAACAACCTTAATTTATTTTCTTAATGGGAGGCAAAACGCTGTTGTGAACTAACGTTAGGGCAAGTAATTAGGCAGTTCAAGGAAAAAAGTAGTTAAGGTCAACTGTGCTTATTCTGTTCAACAATATTATCAACTAAAATTAGAATAAGCTTTGTCTCAGTGATTATGACTGCACAAGTAAATCATACTGTATATCAACTTAATATTCACAGATAACCAAAAGCGGAGTAGATCAAGTAATTTAAAAATAACATTATCGTCAAACAATCTCTTAGATTAGTTTATATTCATACTAGTAAGTAGTATTCTTTTCCTTTATTTAGACTCTTTTTTTCTTTCAGAATTTCTTTAGACTCTTTTCATTTGATCAAGGTATACAGCTGGTCTAATGAATTTAACTTGTATACATTGACTTTATAGTTTACCCTATTAAAGTATTTAATTTTAAAGATAATTACAGGTAGCCGTTTACAAAATATGATACTGATACCCCAAAAAATAAACAATTTACTTGATGCAACTTGTTATATATATATATATAAAAGTTAAATCCTTGTATAATTATGTATATTCTTCCATTTAATAGTCTTCCAAAAGCATTGGTTTACACTTCTTAGTATCTCATTTTTTATTTTTCAACTCGTATCGGAGACCAATTAAACGATGATTTATGCCGAAGAATCTTACATTATATGGTAAAATTAACACTTCCTAACAAAGTCGCTTTTAGTATCAACGATTGGTTTACACCATTGACTGAGCCACCTTATAATATAACAAAGGGCGTCAACTGATGCCAATTTGCGGAAACAATACACTGTGTAGGTAAGTAAATATTTTTATATGCATATATAATATATATTGACACCCTTTAAGAATTCTTTACTCGTCAATATATATAAGTTAAACACTCATATAATTATATACATTCTTCCATTTAATGGTCTTCAAAAGCATTGGTTTACACTTCTTAGTATCATTTTCACTACTAGTAAATTGTCAAAATCCATCTATATCATATCGACCGAAATTGGTCGGAAAAGAAAACCAACCAAAGTCGGTCAAAAACAAAGTAAATTGGTCGAAAAAGTCAAATAACATTTGTACATAAATATACCGACCACAACGGTCGGAAAACGTGGTTCCACAAAAAAGAAAGTTTGCTTTATCTGACACAGTTGAAAATTCTGACCGACTGTGGTCGGAAAATAGTCAATCTTTGACCAAAGCCTAGTCAAACTTGCATATTATCTACCAAAGAAAAGATTAATTAAAATTTTTGTAGAATACTGACCGATGTCGGTCAGAAATTCTAATTTATTTGCTCCCCTCCAGTACTGTCAATTTTTTTTCGATAATAAAAAATTATTTTTGATATAATTATAAAGTTAACGACCGATATTAGTGGTCAAAATGATCAAACACTTACAGATTATTGTTAATGATCGATATATATATATATATATATATATATATATATATATATATATATATATATATATATATCGAGTATATATTGTTGTTGTCACAACTTAAGTTTTAATTTAACACTATATTTTATAGCACTATACATTTTATTTTTAAATGTGTTATAGCGTGTTGGATGCCGATACTTAGACTCGATCGCTCCCACATTAAGTGATAGAGTCTAAGTTTTGTTGGTATATTTAGTTTTATGTCAGATTATTTAGTCAAAGGTGCGTTGAAATTACTGACCAACTTCGGTCAGAAATATCGGTCATCTAAGGTCGCCAAACGTTAGCGACCATTATTTTTCGACGAATTAAAGTCGGTCGAAAATCGGTCGATTTTCCTTTGATTCTGATCGATTTCCGTCGATTTTCTTGGACGTTTTTTTGATAATTCTTAATAGTGTTTTAATTATTTTTCACCCAACTTTTGATACTCATATTGAAATACGACTAATTCTTGATTCGGGCCGGGCCAAAAAATCTTATATTAGGGGTATATCACCCCTAACAAAGTAAACATTATTCTTAGTATCAAGGATTGGTTTACACTTCTAATTAGGTACAAGAATTTGGGAACTGCTAATTAATACCAGTATGCAATGAGCACCGTCTTGGCATATAAAAAAGGAGCTTTCCACGAAAGTTACATCTCATTCTACTCTCCATAGGCTTTCCTTTTTCACAGGTTTTCTTGTCATGCCACCTGCCATCAAAACTGGCTGTCTGCCCCTCTCTTTGGAATTTTCCATTCTAATAAGAAATTGTAACCCCCAATGCAATAGGAATGACCAAAACAATCGAGACCGCGTACGTAGAAAAACAAAGCACACACGCATTTAATTTCTTCAATAAAAATTTCTCGTGTGAAATGAAACTCATCTGCTTTAGTTTCTTCAATGCATAATATATTACTACTCGTTTACGTATGAGATATCATCATCAGTGTAAAGTCTACATTCCAACTACTCACTAAACATTCTCCTAAAAAAAGTTTAAAAAGCCTCCGCCTTCAACTTTCAACCTCACCAACTCGGTCCTTGCCTCACAATCTTCCAAGTAAAATTAGCCGAAAGAATTGTACAAACAAAGAAAAAGTAAACTAGCCTCTCTCCTCTTAAGTCAAAGGTGATCTTTAAGTATCGAATCCTTGTTCAAAAAGCTCTTCACCGTCCCTCTCTTATACTTAATTTCTCATTATAAATACAACATCAGTTGCAGAATCAGAACTACTCCATCGTCATCACTTCTTACACACAGTCATACACAAATTAACGAACCTTTTCAAGATTCATATATACAGTATCATGGCTGCTAGAAAAACTTCATATTTCACGTTGGTTTTTCTTGTTGTTTTGATTATCATTGCACAACTAAGTGGTGGTGTCCATTGCCGAGCACTTCGAGAGTCAAACAAAAACACCATTTCTCAAGCTTCCAGTACTGTTCCAGTTTTTGGTGTTTCTTCCAATGATTCTAAGAAAAACACTCAACGTTCAGTGAAAGACATGGCTTTTATAATGGTTTCTGGACCAAGCCGGAAAGGTCCTGGTCATTGATTAGTCAGAGGATAATCTTATACCCAATCTCAAACTTTACACACCTCTCTTATTTTTTCTGTATTTGTTTTCTTTCTTATTAACATGTTTTTGCACGAAGGTGTTAAGGAATTCACAATTATTGTTCTATGTAGGAGCCATTCTTTCATTTCCTCAGAAAATTAGGAAGGATATAAATACTTATTAGAGTAACATTGGGTTGTAGATGTATACTGTAATTACTTGGTGTTACGATTTCGTTTTCATTAGTTCAGATAATTGTATGTTTTTTTTTTTCGCATGGAAACCATGGCTTATTAAATAAAGCCAGAAGGCAATAACGGAATTACATTATTATCCTTGTGTTATTGCGTTAATGCATTTTTAATTTCTCTACTTTCAGAGTTCTTAATAATTCGTTCTTTTTAATTGGATTTGATTCGCCCTTTCAACTTAGATTTATTCCATCTCAATAGTTTAATGATGCTCTCAATTCTCTCTCCTTTCTATTGAAAATCAAATGTGAACTTTTGGTCTCAAAAGCCAAAGTAAAATTTAGGAAAAATTAGGACCCTTAACTATTGACTTCAAATACTTATGTAAATCTTGGGATATTTAACCAGTCGAAAGAATTTCACTGTGACAAATTCTAAACTCATGTTTTACTTGAGCTTTAAGTTTATTCCAAATGTAGTCCAGTTTTAGATTTTAATACACACTGCTTATCTGTATTTGCTGTTGTTCAACTTGTGATAACCATATAAGTTAATTATTTACCGATATAAAAAAATATGAAGAACATGGGAATAAATTAATGAATGTTTCACACCAAAATAAATGAACTACCTTCATACATACATGCATATATACCTCAACACATTCTACCAATTTTTTGGCAGGTACAAGCTAATAAATTTTCGAAAAATGTTTTTCAATTATCTCTTGTTTGTTTGGTTGGCTTAAATGTTTTGGTTCGAAAGTTTATGACTTCATATTTATTGTATCTAAATTATTTATGAATACTCTTGAGAAATTATTTTCCTTAATTTACATACCAAACACCAAAAAATAAATAAGATTACTATTTGTTCCTCGAAAAATATTTTCCGTTATACCAAACACACCCTCTATGCCTTGTTGCAACTGTAAAACAGAAGGTTTTAAATGTTAGGTCAAAACAAGAAGGACCGTGGAAGTAATAAACAAATTCTGTTTACGTAGAACTTTGACTGTGTTTTGGAATATAATACTAATATGTTAACTTGAACAGTCGAGTTATGTGTAGCAAAGTTCAAGTAAATCAGTCTTAGGCTTGCATTTGAGTGTTTGACTTACGTGAAGTGTGAAGTTGTACAAGATTTGTGAACATGCACGTTGTAGAATCCGAGAAATATTCTGCGACTTACGACTGTGTAAGTCAAAAGTTAGATTTCGTAGTTGGTACTGTTAGTTTTTCCACCTGCTAAAGCTGACTTGCATGTTCAGTAATTCATATATAATATTTTCATAACAAAAGAAATTGCTTGTATATGCATAGCATATGAAATGCTAAAGTTTCATGCTATAGAATAGGAACAAGAAAAAAACTTCGTCGCCTTCAGGGTCTTTTCATACCATTCCAAAAAGTCCAGCTAATCTTTCCTCCTTCAAGCTTTACAAGGAAATAATTTGGCTCAACGAGACGTAAATGTTGAAAAACCACTCTACGTACATGCTTATTCTTATGATCTTACCACGTTTCTCAAGTTTTTAGAGCCCGTTTGGCCAAACTGTCAAAAATTAATTATTGAGAAATACTTTTATTTAAAAATACTTTTTGAAAAGTACTTTTACAAAATAACCGTTTGTGTTCGATCAATTCATTTGAAGAGTGCTTTTTGTAAACAAATTGTGTTTGGTCAATCTTTTTAAAAAGTAGTTTTGAGTATCAAATTACAAAAAAGGACAATAAAAATTCGTCTTGTAATTAGTATTATTCAAAAAGAGATAATAAATTCAATTATTTATTGTAAAGGAATTCAACTATATAATACAATATAAATTTAAAAAATTAACTAACCTGGTATTACTTATTATTTAAATGATAATTTAAATATATCAAAATACATCATTCAATATAAATTAAAATTCTACTCTTTTAAATCACCATATAAAAGAAGAGATATATTTATAATGGGAAAAATACTCCAAAGAGGAATAGGAGAAAGAGAAGAAAATAAAAATAAAAAAGAGAAGAAATGTATGGTAGAAAAAAAAAAATTTAAGTTAATAAAGTATAATTTAAAAAATATAATTTATTGCAAGGATAGTTTTGTCTTGAATAAATTAATTTTATACTTCTGATTTTGCTTCTTGAAAGAAGCTAGAATTTGTAGTTTCTCCCTAAAAGCAGAAAAATCGATTGTATTGCAGCTGAAAAGTACTTTTCTTCTTGGCCAAACATCTCAAAATTTTTAAGTACTTTTTTGGGGAGATTTGTACAAATAGTCACTAATAGAAGTTGTCTTTATTTTAAAGTCAGTGTTTTAAATGTATTTATTCTTTAGCCACTAGTTTAATGAACTTTTACCTGACTGGACGAAAATATCCTTCTGCTATAACTTATACCTAAGCTTTTATTAACGATCAGCACAATTAACTTCAGCAGCAGCAATAATATTCAACTTTCTCGTCTGATTTACCTGACTGTGATCGCGAACTTGCAGAAGCTTCTCCCTCCGATTTCAAACCATAGTATTCGACTTTCTCGTCCAAAAATCAACATAAATTTACAGTAAGTTATGATTTTGTGTGTTTCTGTTGATTTTTATTTCTTTACTATGAATTTGATGGTACGAATTAGATTTTCTTTTTTTTTTTTTGAATTTCTGGATTAATAAGCTTAAGGACATCGCGTCCTGTAATAATTCGATAAAAATTGAGGACATAATGTTAAGGATTTGGTGTTCCCATTTCAAATTGAATTGAAAATGTTAAGGACACAATGTTCTTAACTTTTTTGCTGTTGTTCTGAATATTACGAAAATATTGTCATAGTTTTGAAAATTGTTTAAAAAAGTTAAGGACACTAGGTCCTGAAGTTTGATTTTGAAGTTGAAAAGTTAAGGACACTAGGTCCTGAAGTTTGATTTTGAAGTTGAAAAGTTAAGGACACTAGTTCCTGAAGTTTGAGTTTCAATTTCATAACTTAAGGACAGTAGGTCCTGAAGTTTGATTTTCAAGTTAAAAACTTAAGGACACTAGGTCCTGAACATTAGGTTCCAAGTTCAAAACTTAAGGATACTTGGTCCTTAACTTTGATTTTGAAGTTGAAAAGTTAAGTACACTAGGTCCTGAAGTTTAATTTTGAAATTGAAAAGTTAAGGACACTAGGTCCTGAAGTTTGATTTTGAAATTGAAAAGTTAAGGACGCTAGGTCCTGAAGTTTGAGTTTTTATTTCATAACTTAAGGACACTTGGTCCTGAAGTTTGATTTTCAAGTTGAAAACTTAAGGACACGTGGTCCTTAAGTTTGAGTTTCTAGTTCAAAAGTTAAGGACACTTGGTCCTGAAGTTTGAGTTTCTAATTCAAAAGTTAAGGACACTTGGTCCTGAAGTTTGAGTTTCAAGTTAAAAAGTTGAGGACACATGGTCCTGAAGTTTGATTTTCAAGTTGTAAACTTAAGGACACATGGTCCTTAAGTTTGAGTTTCAAGTTCAAAAGTTAAGGACACTTGGTCCTGAACTTTGATTTCCATGTTCAAAAGTTAAGGACACTAGGTCCTGAAGTTTGATTTTCAAGCTGAAAACTTAACTTAAGGACACTAGGTTCTGAAGTTTTAGTTTCAACTTGAAAAGTTAAGGACACATGGTCCTTAAGTTTGAGTTTCAAGTTGAAAAGTTAAGGACACTTGGCCCTGAACTTTGATTTCCAAGTTCTAAAGTTAAGAAAACTTGGTGCTAAACTTAGACTTACATTCACAGAACTTAAGGACACTTAACTTTAGGAATTTCAAAATCAATACACTTAGTCCTAAATTTAAATTCACAAGTTAAGGACACAAATTTAAGCAATTAACAAATAATAAAATACATTAAGGGACTTACTGTTTTTTGCGACCTTTCCTTTTCTCCTTGCCCAACCACGCAATGAATTTCTTCAATAATTTTGTATCATCTTTGGCATAATGAAAAATACATGTACGAGTATATTTTAATTTTATCCCGTCTGAATTGTTGGGAGTATTTTCATTCTGTGCCATCGATTTTGCTTTTTTTCTTTCCCGTTCAAAATGAGATTTCAACTTCCAACTAAGAATCTTATTCATTTTGCCTCGACCAAGCTCTTCTTCAACATTTCCTTCAACCTCCATAGGCAAACCCTCATCAATGTTCATTTGTGTACTTGGAGGAGTAGGAGTAAGAATAGAAAATGATGGACCATCATAACCAATACTATCACCTCTCTTCCTTTTCCTAGTATATTGGTTAAGAGCTTCATCTTTATTTTGCTCTGCAGACAAAACTATATATACACATTAGTTTGCTGCAAGTTGTCAGCAGTTTCAATTATGAATATAATATTTAGGACACAATCAATACATGTCTCGTTCACACTGCCTTCTTGTATTTTTTCAACAGACGATTGAGCTGACATATTGGTTGCATTTTCTTTATCTTCCAACTGCACATTTTCTTTATCTTGCAACTGTTCTCCATGTTCTTCAATTGCAAGTTCACAAGATTCTACAAAATATTTAAAAGAGCTAACACAATTAGTACTTGTTATGTATAAAATTAAAAAAAAACATTGTCTAACCTTTTGCAACTGTCAAGATGATCCTAGTTAAATCATTATCTTCAGTTGCATTTTCTTCGCTTCCAATATTGTCGGGAAGAGAGCAAGGTGTAGAGAGATCACATGTTCCATCTATGCATTTGGAAACAGTCTCACTTATGCTTGTTCCTTTAGTATTTTTGAAATCTTGAGATTGTACTCCAGTTCTCTCTTGATGCTCCACTCCATCTTCTTCCCTTACAGCTTCAAAAGATTTTGTAACATTTACAGTTAATACCCATTCTAATAATTTATTAAAACTAACATTCAACAAAACATGAAAATTCCATCTAACCTTGATTGGCAGAATTTTGAAATCCAAACTTCTCTTTATATGTGAGAGGTGTAGACATATCATATGTTCCTTAAAAACATTTGCATACAATCTCACTTATACTTGTTCCCAATGGACTTTCTAAATTCTGAGATTGCAGTACACATTTACAGATTTTCTCTGTTACTCCCGTCTCTTTTGGATTTTCCTGCTCTTGAAATTCTACAACATCTTGAACTTCCACTCCATCAATAGATTCTACATATATTTGTAACACAAAAAAGTTTATATGTATTACGCTATTTAATATAAATTTCAATGACAAAAAATTCATAATCTATATCTAACCTTTCCCAATTTGAGTNCCTGCATGCACATCCGTATCATTACATTCACCACTACCTGCATCTTTGTTAATTGTCACAGTAGGTTCTGTACCATTACCACGATCATCAACTTTATCTTTACTAAATAGAACACTAGATTCTCTCTCTATGTTCCGTTCATCAGCTTTCACAAAAATCTTCAACAAAGTATCAATCTTTGATCCTAGACTTTTCTTTAAATCCTGTGAAAGAAACTAAATTAGAAACTTAAGGACAGACATTCCTTAAGTTTGAATTCCAAGTTAAAAAGTTGAGGACACTTGGTCCTTAACTTTAAATTCCAAGTTAAAAAGTTGAGGACACTTGGTCCTTAACTTTGAATTCCAAGTTCAAAAGCTAAGGACAAGCAATCCTTAACTTTGAATTCCAAGTTAAAAAGTTAAGAACAGGCAGTCCTTAACTTTGAATTCCAAGTTAAAAAGTTGAGGACACTTGGTCCTTAAGTTTGAATTCCAAGTTAAAAAGTTGAAGACACTTGGTCCTTAACTTTGAATTCCAAGTTCAAAAGTTAAGGACAGACAGTCCTTAACTTTGAATTCCAATTTAAATAAACTTTGAATTCCAGGTTAAAAAGTTAAGGACAATAGGTCCTTAACTTTGAATTGGTGTCCTTAACTTTAAACTAACTGAAATTAATGATATTACCTTCATATCATTTTCAATCTTTTTAACTGTCACAGATATCTTCTGATTTATTCTAGTAACTTCAGCCTACAGATCCTTTTTAAACTGCTCTGATAATCTCTGAATCAAAAACCATAAAAACAAAAAAGTCTCTTAAGCAAAAAAATAATCAAATAAAAAACTAATTCTATTAAAATACTGAAAACTTACTTTAACAATTTTCTTAAGAATGACTTCATCAAATTGTGTGGAAGAAAGCATTGAGCTTTGATCTTGAGAAAATGGCTCATGCACAATAACAGCCTCCGCAACTTCATCACAAACAATAAATGATGCCACCTCGATCAATTTATACAACTATTATATAAGAAAAAAAACACATAAGTTTTCAGAAATAAAAAACATAAACAAAATTTTAAAAAAATCAAGTAATCGGATTAACTTACACTTTCATTGTAGAAGTATATTTTACACAGAGAATCATATTGTGGAGGTTTCATGTCTGAATAACATAACATCTGAGGATAACCACATTCTCGAAAGTTAACAAATTATTTTTCTTGGAAAATTAGAAACACTTCCATAATCCAAACGCAAAAAGCAAAAGGAAAGCCAAGTAGTGTGTAGCTATCCTTGTCTTTATCTTTGTCTTTCTCTTTCTCATTGTCATTGGGCTTCAAACAACTCTTCAATGATTTTAATAATGTTTCATAACATAGAGAGCCCCAGTTGAATGAAGAGCAAAGTAGATCATCATCTACAATTTTCATTAACTTCTCAGACACGTTTCTACTCTTCTGCTTACCCAACAAAATAGATTCAACAAAATATATTGTTGCTAACTTCATAACATCATCACCGTTGCCTTCAAATGACGAAGTAGTACCATCTGGGTGACTAGAAATAAAATCATACAAATCACCTAACTCAATACGATCCTTTCCAGGGAAATAGACTTTCAAAAGCCTATTCTCTTTTTCATCCAAACCTTTAATATCCAGTGTAGAAGAACAGTTCAAACCAGTGATTNGGTCATTACTTACAATTTCAAAAAGTAATAGACAGTGAATAAGTTTACTAGAAAACTTCAGACTTTGTAACTTGAAAAAGTTCCCGAAAATACCATCCCTTAATTTCTTCCACTGCTGGTTTGACAAAAAACTTTTTATCGTTTTCTTATATTGTAGATCTCCTTTCCAATAGCTCATGAAGTTCCGCCAAACATTAAACTCGAACGCACGATCTCCTTCCATTATAACATTACAAAGAAGGAAAAAAGAACATAAAATTAAACTCGACCACACGATCTCCTTCCATTATAACACTACAAAGAAGGAAAAAGAACATAAAAGATTTGACCCGTCCTTAACTTCAAGTTTCAAGTTAAAAAATTAAGGACAAGCAGTCCTTAACTTAAAGTTTCAAGTTAAAAAGTTAAGGACAATAGGTCCTTAACTTATAGTTTTCAGTCCTTAACTTAAAATTTCAAGTTAAAAAGATAAGAACAATGGGTCAACTTATAGTTTTCAGTCCTTAACTTTGAGATCCAAGTCCAAAAGTAAAAAACACTTCGTCCATAACTTTTATGAACACATTTAACTAAAAATTCATAAACACAGTTAGCTTATGAATTCGAACGTTTCAAGTTCAAAAGTTAAGGACAAGCAGTCTTTAACTTCAAGTTTCAAGTTCAAAAGTGAAGGACAAGCAATCCTTAACTTCAAGTTTCAAGTTAAAAAGTTAAGGACATGCAGTCCTTAACTTAAAGTTTCAAGTTAAAAAGTTAAGGACATAGGTCCTTAACTTATAGTTTTAGTCCTTAACTTAAAAGTTCAAGTTAAAAAGTTAAGGACAATAGGTCCTTAACTTATAGTTTTCAGTCCTTAACTTTGAGATCCAAGTCCAAAAGTAAAAAACACTTCGTCCTTAACTTTTATGAACACATTTAACTAAAAATTCATAAACACAGTTAGCTTATGAATTCGAACGACTATTTTCAAGAAATATCCTTACATAATCAAATATATTGATTGAACCACAAGCAAAAAAGTTACTGAATAACATTATCACAAAAATTTTATCCTTATTCGACACTAAAATCAATTTACAACCGTTATTTTCGAAATTTCAAACATACTTCATGCAACACACAACATTGATCTCGATTAAACATATACAAAAATAAAAAATGCATAAAAGCAAAAAAAAAAAAATCAAATAAAACAATTACAACTGGTTCGAGTTCGATAAATTACCAGTTCAAGTACAAAGCAGAGAAGATGACGAAGGAAAAGATCAACTGCAACTGATTTGCATGCAAAGATGGTACAGATACTAGCACGAAGAGCTCTGAAAAGTTTGTCTCGCAATTTTTTCTCTTAATGAATAAAACAAGGGTTTTAACATATAAGAAGTAAACAAAGGGCAAAACAGTCTTTTCAAAATAATTTTAATAGAGTAGTGACTATTTTTGCTCAGCATTAGAATTGTTAGATAAAAAATAAACACCACCTTTATTAGTGGCTACCACACGCAAATTTTACACTTTTTTGAGCAAAAAAAATACTTTTAACTTCCAAGAAGCTTGGTCATACGGTCTCTTAGTCCTATTCTCCGAATCCAATTTAACTTAGAATAACATAATTGGGTATACCTTTGGACTAATAGTGCCTTTAGCCTTCAAAGTTCGACTTATTTGTTCAGCACATACCAAGTGGATTTTTGAGTACCAAGGGTCCTCGGTTGCAGCTTTTGCTGTGTAATACTTGGCCAATGCAACTGTGAGATTATACTTTCAAAAATGTCGGAGTGTCATGGACGTTTGTCGGCCAAATGACGATAATTATAGTTACAATCCCGTCTACATTAAACTTTTCAAAATCTGCATGAAATGAGTACCCTTTTTCAACATGGAATTCCAAAAAGATATGCCTTGTCTTGAAAATCTAGTCTACTTGCCCTCCATTTTAACGAGAAATAGTATCTTTTGTGTCTTGAGTGAATTTCAAAGTATGAAAAAGTAGAGTCATCCTTGTGCCGGCGGGTGTTCCTAATACGGCTTTGCAGAAGCTAAAGAAAATTCTAAATATTGTCTTTGCCACAATCCTGCTATTCTCATGAGGCGATATGAGGCTCCTCATTGAAAACAAATATTGGCTAGGTAACTCGTTCGTGTCAATTCTATGCAATTTGAGTTCTCTAGTGCTTGGGAGGGCATGGTTCTCATGTTAAAAGTAAGGAAAACTCCTCAAATAATGTCCCTCTAGAACCTTTCTGAACACACAAACTGAAAGAGGAGGAAATAAAGGGGGCTGGAATTTGGGTGGGGGATATAAAACCTTTAGAAGTAGTTTGGTACGCGGACTAAACTATTCCAGAATTATAATCATATGACTAATTTATACCACATGAAAAATGTGATAAAATAATCCTACATTCGATGGGATATCTTGAATTAAATATGAGATTAAATTTATACCTTATTTGTTGGATGTAAAAATTTATCCTGGGATAGATTTATATCGCTAAGCAAACATAGTCTTATCCCTAATTCCAAACGATCCCTTGCTAGTTTGGTACACGGGATAAGATTGGATAAAGTGTGGTACTAAATTTATACCATGTTTGGTTGCTGGCCGTCAACCAAACATGGGATAAAACTAGTCTCATACTTAATCATGTATATCTCATCTTATCCCACTTTATCCCATCAAACTTGACATTATTTTATCCCACCTAAGATTAGTCTAGGGATTATAATCTTAGGACTATAATACCAAGATAATTTAGTCGGCGTACCAAACGACCCTTAAAAGAGAACATAAAAGGAAGATGATAAGGCCGGCTCCCCTTTGTTGCTACAACAACCTGCACCCCTTCTTGGCTACTCCATAAGCATAGCAAATTCTTAAGCAAATCAAACATGTCAAGTCTAATAAGTCTAAGATAAGATGAGCAACAATGTTGCAGAAAGAGAGAGAGATTAATATCCACATTTGGAATATTAGCAACTACTCATTATGCCAAATCTTGAGCCTCATTCTATTCCAAATAGAAAACCAACTTTACTTGGTATCCAAGTTCATCAAATTCTCCCTGACGTGCATGAAGTTGAATATGAGAACACATGGTGTTCACTAAACTTCAACCAGAAGACGAATACCTTCCACATCAGATTAATAAGTTGGTCCCCAAGTTCATAACATCCATGAAGTTAAAAACGAGAATACATTGTATTCATAGAAATGTCTATGAGAATCACATTAGTCATGTCTCAGCAATACTTATCCCACCAGTAACAGGGAAGAAATTAAAGATAGCTGTTACATACAATCATAATTGTGAATATGTAACAGCTGTATATGAATACCTATAAGCAAATGAACAAGTGCAGCAGTGACTATTCAATTCCTGGAACTGAAATGACAAACTCAGGACTTTCCAGCACGTAAAATCAGGCTGGGCAATACAGACAAACTTAAACAGATAGATATCAGAGCTGAAATTCTTGCATCATACAATTTTTCTACCCTTTCCTGCATTTCTCACGTATATGACAATACTAATAAACTTGATGGGTCAAGAAACCCTGACCTGTTATAAAATAAAAGAAAAAGAACAATAACACAAAGAGAATAACAAGAAATGGAAGAACAAGAGACATCTCTACTTATTTCTTCAGGTGTGTCCTTGTAGGACTTGAAACATCCATTTATATGAGGTGCAATTCCATCAAAGTTACAAGATACATTAATGGAGTTTAATTAATACACTCATGTATAATGTCAAATGAGCATCCACTTAATTAATATGCAACAAGCAATGCCTATTACAAAGAACAATGTACTATTTTTCATTCATTAGGATTTTCTCCATTTTTTTCCAAATGAGGTTTTCACGATGCATATTCTTTGTGCTATGAATTCAATGCATTCAATTGAATGGATGTCCATTCAACGTTGTACCTAAATATATTAAGCTCCACCAATGTATCTTATAATTTTCAATGAAATTGCACCCAATATAAATGGGTGTTTCTTTGTGTTATTGTTCTTTTCTCTTTTTTTTCTTCCGAAAAGGTTCTCTTCTCTTTTATGTTATAGAATTGACCTGTATTTATTTAAATTGTGGATTCGAAGAAAGATTAGCTTGCTTTGCTTCCTCACAGTTATAGATGCAAGCTGCACTTATTGTTGACATGATACTTCTCAGAATTCTAGCCCAAATTCTAGAAAGAGTTATTTCTTTCGATTAATCAAGGCCATAACCGTAAACAAGACACATCCATACAAAAGCAACACAGCATGCTAAAGGTTATTATTGCTTGCTTGGCATTATTACTCATGGATATGAGCTATTTGCTGTAATCTATCAAGGATTAGCTATGTTAATCTGGGTTACACGATTTAATAAGCAAGAAACCTTCTACTCTCAGCAAAGTTCTCTACAATTTATGTTGGTCAAAGCACTACTACCAAGATAAGCAGAAAATTGAGATTCATGTAGCTATGAAACAGATAAAACTGAAAGACCCATCCAATGAGATTTAAAGTTACACTGAAAACGAACAACCACTACCTTTCATTCTCATAGGCTCCTCGTAACAAGTTCCGTGAACTGAAATCATTTTTCATTAGAGTATATGTTTTCACATAATAATTCTTTCGCACTAACTCATCCAAAATATTGAGCTTCATGATAAAATTTGAAGCCATACAATGTAACTTCAATCCTAGATAAGATGAATGAAACTCCAATAAGGAGGACCCTAATTACCACCATTGCTCTCGCAACTACTCCTTGTGACAATCTGGAGTTTATCCAAATGAAGTTTTCTGGGTCCCGAAATTTATAAGATTCTCTAGAATGTGAATGGAGTTAAAAAATGAGTACAGATTGCGTCCCATACAAATTCAGAATAGAGGTACTCTTTCACCTCCATAATTGGACCTCAACATCTACCGAAGTAGATGGAAGCAAACAAATCATACCAGCCTCATAAAAGGAAAAAGCGCATGTTAAGGTTCCATACTCTATCTATAAAGTAAATACTATAAACAACAAGCTACTGATAACTCACTTTCTATAATTGAAACAACAGAGTTCTCCCACAAAAGAACGTTTCATTTGTCTTATCATCTCCAGAATCTACTGCTTCGAGAGGACATCTAGTGATTTCCTCAGCTGACTTTGTCCTCCCTATTCATCTAATTTCTTGAATGGATATTTAGGAATTTCTCTTGTTCATAGATATTGAAACCAAATTAACATCAATTTCTAGATATCATTTCCGATAGATAGATCTAGAACTATATACGGACTTCATATCCAAATATAGAAGGAACGACTTTATTGTAACCATCAAAAGGTTCAATCTGTCCCTATGTTGCTATATCCGACAACATACCCCTGAGTAAAAGGGAATTCACTCTCGGAAAACTTCAACTCTTTCTTTTGGTTGCACCATTTACATATGTTTCCTATCATTTCTCGTAGACTTACTATCTCTTCATCAGCAGTAAGCAATTTCATATAAATTTATTCTGCAAAAAACTCAACATACATTTATTCTGCTAAACACTCAACATAAAACCGAAACCGAGAGTTCACACAGTCCACCTACCCAGGATTTCTAAGAATATGAAGATCTACGCAAAACCCACAGGAGAACAAAATTGACGAAATGAACTAGTATGAAACATATACAAATGAAGTACACAATAGCAAAAGGCATTAAATGGATATATAAGCAGAAACCGTCAATGAGTAGGCACATCAAAAGGCATTAAAAGGAAATATAAACAAAGTAATTTCAAAATCCAAACTTCATCCATCAACCACCTTTAGATAGCAATTTTCAAGATATCTAACATTACATTTAACCACCTTAATAATCCTTAGACAGCATAAAGATGATCTTAAAGCAAAATGCAGCTTGTAAATTGTAGAATTAGCGGAACCCTAGAAATTTTCTCACAACAGAGACAAATACTTAAGAAAACATGACCTCGGTGCATTTTTCAGGACTCGGTTTCAAGGGATGAGTTTTCCCCAGTGTCAGCAGAGTCAGAGATAGGCTCCGACGACGGTTTACTTTCAGTCTCCGTTAAAGGTGCAGAATCGGCAGCAGAAGTCTCAGATCTGGACTTAACGGCGTCAAGCATGCGTTTACTGATCTCCTTCGAATAAACCTGAAGTATCTCAATGCCATCGTCATCACCCATAGCCGTGGATCCAGCGGCGGTAAAAGCCTCCTCCTCAATCAGCTTAGCAATATCGGAAGCCTCGTCATGCGGGATAGTGCCGTACCGTTTTGAGAGTATGGACGGTGTTGATAGAGACTCGATGAGACGGTTAATGACGGCGTCACGAGTGCGTTGAGTCGGTGGCCAAATGCTAAATGAAACGGTCGTCGGCTTGTTTTGGGTCTCGTGAGAAACGGTTTCTTGGGCTTGAGGTGAATCCGTTTCCGCCATTGATGGTGGTTCTGTGGTGGTGGTAGAGGTTGGGGTTTTGGGTTGTGTTGGGTCTTCTGGAACTTTCTGTTGTTGCTCGTTGTTATCTGTGTAGCTTTGTTGCTCGTCCAAGTTATCTGTCATTTTGGAAGTTGGAAATTGTGATAAATAAAAAAAGGAAAAGGGAGGAGTTAATGGAGCTATTAAAATTAATTTACCAATAATTTTTTGCGAAGAAAGAGGCGAATCTCTGTGATTTTGGTGGTATTCGTGGAAGATAGGTTCGTGGGCTAATTGTGGGCCGATCGATAGTGGCCCAAAATATGTTGGACCTAAAATGGTGTTTCACCACTTGAGGATGATAAGGTAGAAATGACATCATGTAGTCACTCTAAAGGGTTGCTATTTAGAATTTAGCCATTCTGAACTTCAGTTTTCCAATTCAAATTCTCTGGACAAAAATGTTTTGATTTATCTTGAAATCAAGATTTTTAGTTTAAAATTTCATGACAAAATAAGTACTGGCTAATTATTAAATAGCATTCCCGAAAATGGCTATTTGTGCACTTGTCCCGATGATAAGCAGTGTCAATGCGACAATAAGCAAATGTTATGGAAATAAGCCATATATTGAGAGATAAAAACAAAAGATAAAGAAAGTGGTCTTCACATCTACATAGTGACAGAATTTCCTTAATGATGATATTGATAATGTTATTATCACCTGCAAATTCTAGCATACCATTCTAAAATTTGGCTGCATTGAAAGGAAAACAGGTATATATATAGTTGCAATATTAGCTGAGCAAATTAGGAATTTAATTTTTGTTAATGATCACGTGCTCCATTCGGTAAGCATACATAAGTACAAGAAGTGAACGTTTATTTCGAGTACGTTTAAACGCTAAGGCACATGTCATTATCAATCAAATGAAAGCAAAGAAAAAATTACAGCAAAAGAAACATTTGAAGCGAGATTAGGTAATTAGGTCGTTGCAGCTGGTTTCAAGAAGGAAAAATGTTGAATTATTGCTTGTTCCAAATGGGAGCAACATTACCTCCTTTCTCCACGTGTCATTGTGTTATATACCAATTAATAGGAGGGGTACTTTAGACAATTATTATAAATAGGAGGGCATAACAGTACTTTCAAAGAGGGAGTTAGTTAGACGGTTAGTTGGTGAAATAAGTTAGGGGGTATATAAAGGAAGGGAATTAGATTGTATCAATCATCCGATAATGTTGAATAACACTCTCTCTCATGCTCTATCTCAGCTCACATTATCTCCTTTTTTTCCATTGATTTGTAGAGTGTTCAAGAGCCATTCTTCCAATTAGTTCCTTAAGTCTACAGATTTGTACTTAATTGCATTAAGTAGATACCATTTGGTACCAGAGCTATTGTATCCTTGGCCAAAATCATGCCGGAAGCGACGAGAAACAGCGAGATGCGACGGAAAATTGAGGTAATCAGAGAACAAGTTCGACTCTTAGGGGAAAAACACGACGATGTAATTGAGGAAATTCAACAATTGATAGCAACTATAGCTGCTAACAGTCAAGCTCCGACCCCGACTCTGCCAGTTGCAACTCAGGTGGAAGCGGGGGAAACACTAGAACGAGGTAATCCTAGCTTCAAATACTCTAGAATAAAGTTCCCTAGGTTTAATGGGGACGACTTAGATGGGCGAATTTATCATTGTGAGCAATTTTTTGAATATGAGGGGACAAAAGAAGAAAAGAAAGTAAAAATTATTGCGATTAATTTGGAGAAGAAGGCCCTATGATGGCATCACGCAATGATGAAAGGTCGAGTAGAAAGAGGATTGCCTAATTGGAGTGATTTCTTGAGGGGTTTGTACCATCGATTTGGTCATACTCTACATGAGGATCCAATGGCTAACTTAATTGACTTGAAACAAACTAGCAGTGTTCAAGAGTTCTGGATCAGTTCGATGGGGTGTCGAATCAAGTAGAATTATCGGAGGAATATTCCATTAGTTGCTTCTTGAAGGGGTTGAAGTCGGAGATTGAAATACATGTGAGAATGTTAGCACCAAGAACACTGATGAAAGCTTATAGTTTGGCTAAATTGGCTGAACATTCCCTGAGGTTACAAAGGGAACAAAATTGTTACATCTCGCGTTTTCGTACGTTAAAGTTTCGTAGTAAGTTAATCGACGTAGGCTCGGGAATGAAACCATTTTTGAGGTTATAAGCATTTATGCTATTTAATAACAGGCGATAAGTAAGTGACGTAAAGGTTAAAAGGTAAACGAATCAAAGAAAATGAGTTTCGTTGAAGGTTGTCAATTTGGGATAAAATACGATCTGAGTTATAATACCCGGTATCTATGAACTAGTGCCACACAAGGTACTGCATGACCATGATAGTAAGGTACATAAAGTGTGTTAAAAGTGAGTAGTATTTTAAGTAATTTGAGATAATTCTTAATTATGTGAATAATTTGGTAATTAATAATTTTTTGTGGGAGATTAGCTAACTAATCATAATCTTTGGATAAGTTTAGTAAGCCTCCCAACGTGGCAGCAGTTGATGTCTTGATGAAAACCAAAATTGTGACTCTTAATTCAGGTAAAAAGTGGCACATTTAGAAGGTTTTTGTGGCTAAGTCACCACATAAGTAGGGCCCACACCCAAAGATTTAAAGACCTCTCTAATTCACTTTGTATCTCTACAATGTAATGAAGAAAGCTTCAGCAAAGATTATATTATGCGATAGCAACATGATTTGCTACAAAATTCATACAAGACTACTTAGCAACGCAAGAATTGCGATTCTAAGGGAGTACGGTACAATCTTTCTCAAGAATATCATACGGATTTTTTTCCTATTTCGATCTCGTTGTTACGTGTTTCGTTGCAATTGACGTGTGTTAGAGGGATTGTCAAGAGAATCGGCTCAGGTATATTTATATTGGTAAAAAAGAGTTTCACACGTAAGCCAACTTTTGACAACTTAGCCAGTCACGTGGACACATGAAAACGCGACAACTGGATGTGATCCTTTGAAGAGGTACGGTACAAAGAGGCACGGTTCAGTAAACCCTCGAACTTATCAGCCACGAGAAACTCAACTTGATCAAAACAGGAAAGATGCACGGTCAGAATGAATCTAGACAAAGCTTCGGGCAGATTCAAAGACCCACAATTGATTACTCGAACGTTATGTAACTGTACCCCAATCTGATTCAATCTGATTCTCGAATATAATTGACTTCGCTTTTCTATATTTCTGCAATATTTTCTATTATTCATTTTTATTCATTTCCTTGATTATCAGTAACCCGTATTCATCTTAAAAATAAGCTTTAGTCAAAAGGTCTAATTCTTTCGTTAAACAAATTGGTTCCGTTACCGGGAATCTCATAATCTTTGTTTGCTTTTCAAGTGATATCCTCTGAACTATGTCAAACTCCAACGACAACAACCAGCAAAGGAGTGGAACCCCAGTTCCATCGTCTTCGGGAATCCCACGTGGTTCAAGGGAACAATCCCCAGAAAGATCCAATAATAACAATGGTGATAATCATCAAACTGTGGAACAAGATCGTGTAAAGCAAATGATTGTAGAGTATGTGAGCCAAGCTTTGCAAGAATTTGCGAGAGGATTACCGGTAGCGTTACCTACACCACCGACGCCAACCCCCAATAACACCATCACCATGGAAAATCCTCAATCTGGGTTGGCAAACTTAGGAAAAGGAGATACTCCTAATGAATCTCTCGAAATGAGACCAGGTATATCTAATAACTCAGAATTATAAAATTTACTGCTAACCATGCAGAAACAGATGAAGGAGTAGAACGATCGCATCAAACAAATTCCTGGAGTACCACCTATCATCAAAGGCATTGATGTTGATAGATATTCTCAACAACCTTGGAAGCCAAGTGCAGCATCCTTGCCTATACCCAAGAAGTTTAAAATGTATGACGTTCCCAAATATGATGGAACAACTGACCTACGTGACCATGTGACTACTTTCACTACTGGGGTAAAAGGCAACGACTTAACAAAACAAGAGATTGAATCAGTCCTTGTCAAAAAAT
Source organism: Nicotiana knightiana (assembly GCA_005239525.1). Taxonomy (NCBI): domain Eukaryota; kingdom Viridiplantae; phylum Streptophyta; class Magnoliopsida; order Solanales; family Solanaceae; genus Nicotiana; species Nicotiana knightiana. The sequence goes on from ML415281.1 coordinate 33,828, forward strand.
TCGGGGAAACACTTACCAAAGGGGCCCTAACCTGGTATTCTCTTCTCCCTGAAACTTCTATTGACTCTTTTGCTGAGCTTGCAGATTCATTTATAAAAGCACACTCTGGAGCACAAAAAGTTGAGAAGAGAATGGAAGACATATTCAAAATAAAATAAGGAGACGCGGAACTACTCCGTGAGTTTGTAGACAAGTTTCAACGAGAAAGAATGCAGTTACCCAGGGTGCCTGATAATTGGGCATCCATGGAATTTGCAAGCAACCTAAATGATAAAAGCTCAGAATCCACGAGACGACTTAAGGGAAGTCTAAGAGAATTACCCGCTACAACATGGAACGATGTATATAACAGGTACAATACTAAACTCAGAATTGAAGAAGATATCATTGCTCGTTCGAGAGATGAAGATCATTCCAGATCCAGACGTCCAGAATCATATAGAAGATCAGGTTAAGTGGCCTAAAGAGATGCGATCAAATCCAAGTAGAAGGAACCCAAATCACTGGTGTGAATTCCACAACGATCATGGGCACAAAACTGCGGACTGCAGATTTTTACAAGGTGAAGTAGAAAATTTATTAAAACAGGGCTATTTAATAGAATTGTTTAGTGATAAAGGTAAATAAGCATATATGAGGAACAAAAAAGAGCCCTCAGAGCCTCCTTCTCCAAAACGAACCGTCAACGTGATACACGGAGGTGAAGAAGTAAACTGAGTGATTTTCAAAACAACCACAAAGTTCACAATTACACATGGGAAACGGGCTCGTGAAAATATAGAAGAAGACGATATAACCTTCGATGATGCAGATATCGGCAGATTAATGCTTCCGCACAATAATGCTCTGGTAATATCTTTACTTATTCATGACACTAACATAAAAAGAGTGTTGATTGATCTAGGCAGTTCAGTCAATATCATTTTGCTAAGAGTCGTGGAAGAAATGCTACTGGGGAATAAAGTAATCCCAAAGGCACGAGCCATATCNCAGGGTTTGATAACTCTACAGTTATAACAAAAGGAGAAATTGAGCTTAGCACTTATGTTGAGGGGGTGATCAAAAGTTCCAGGTTCCAAGTCATCGATACTGACATGGCTTATAACGTGATCGTGGGAAGGCCATGGATCCACGACATGAAAGCGATCCCCTCCACGTTGCATCAGGTAATTAAATTCCCCTCTGAATGTGGGATTCAACAAATCAAAGGCGATCATCAAATCGCAAGAAATATAAACTCTGTGGTACACTACAACAAGAAAAGAGAGGTGGAAGAATTACGAGATAAGGGAATCTCCCAAGCAGGTAACGCAACCCAAACATGCATGGAAGAAATTACTACCCAAATAGGTATGGAAGGTATTATTGCTGAAACAGGTACGAAAGAAAATACTTACGAGAAGGAGAATCAAGTTACCACGGAAGGTGTACTATACCACACAAATGCAGATTCTAGACCGGACGTCATTCGAGAACCGGAGGAAGATGAGCACATCAAAACAACTACGGAGGAGCTTGAAGCTGTTCCATTATCTGAACAAAAGCCTGAGCAAAAAGTGTATATAGGCACGAGACTAGGCCCCGCTCGAAGAGGTAAGTTAATTGATTATTTAAAGGCTAACACAGATTGCTTTGTGTGGTCCCACTCAGATATGACAAGCATCCCACCAGAAGTGATGACTCATAAACTAAATGAAGATCTATCTTTCATACCTATTAAACAGAAGAAAAGAAAGCAAGGACCATTTAAGAACCAAGTGATTGATGAAGAGGGACAAAAACTCTTGAAGATTGGTTCGATACGAGAGGTAACGTACCTTAACTAGCTAGCAAAAACCGTGGTAGTACCTAAAAAGAATGGCAAGTGGAGAGTATGGGTAGATTATACTGACTTAAATAAAGCATGCCTCAAAGATTCATTCCCATTGCCACATATAGATCAAATGATTGATGCCACAACATGTCATGAATTATTGAGCTTCTTAGATGCATATTATGGTTATAATCAGATTAAAATGAATCCCTCAGATGAGGAAAAAACTTCCTTCATTACAAACAGGGGGACTTACTGTTATAAAGTTATGCCTTTTGGCTTAAAAAACGCTGGAGCCACCTATCAAAGGTTAGTGACTAAAATGTTCCAAGAACATCTTGGAAAGACGATGGAAGTCTATATTGATGATATGTTGGTAAAATCAACACAAGCACAAGAACATTTCCAGCATCTCTCTACTACATTTGATATTTTACGCAGGTATAATATGAAGTTAAATCCAGAGAAATGCACTTTTGGAGTGCAATCAGGTAAATTTTTGGATTTCCTTGTATCAAATAGAGGAATAGAGGTAAATCACGCTCAAATTAAAGCTATAGAGAAAATACCTGATATTTTAACAAATAAAAAGGAAGTTCAAAGACTGACAGGGAGAATAATAGCTTTGGGTAGGTTTATTTTTAAATCTTCCGAAAAAAGTTTTAAATTTTTCTCAGTTCTCAAAAAGCAGAATCAGTTCGAGTGGACTGAAAAATGTCAGCAAGCCCTCAAGAATCTGAAGATTTATCTATCGAAACCACCATTGTTTTCAACACCAAAAGAAGGGGAGAGATTGTACATCTACCTGGTTGTCTCAGAAATTACTGTAAGTGCAGTGTTGGTAAGAGAAGAAAAAGGTAAACAATCACCTATCTATTATGTAAGTAAAACTTTTCTAGATGCTGAGACTAGATATCCACATCTGGAAAAGTTAGCCTTAGCTTTACTAATGGCATCTAGAAAATTACGACCATATTTTCAATGCNATAGAAAAAGAGTTCACCAATGGTTCTTCAAATATAAAAGGTGTCGGCTTAGGCATAGTCTTAATATCACCCACGGGTGAAAAGACATGGCAAGCTATCAAGTGTTATCCTATAACTAACAATGAAGCAGAGTACGAAGCTGTTATTGCATGGCTTGAACTCGTACGGGAGCTCTCAATCAAGCAAATTGTGATCAACAGTGACTCTTAACTGGTAGTAAATTGGATACAAGGGACTTACATCGCTCGAGAGACTAGAATGCAACAGTATCTCGAAAAAGCACGAGAGCTCGCGAGACAATTCAAAACATGGAAGGTAATGCAAATACCTAGAGAGGAAAATGCAGAAGCAGATGCATTAGCTAACCTCGCAGCAGTCACGGAAGTAACGAACAAAGACAATACAATTGTCGTTCAACTATTTCATTCAATAATAGTCCAGGACAGGAATGAGGTAACTTTCAACAACCTAACCTGGGACTGGAGAAACGAAATTCTTAATTTTTTGCAGAATGGCACCGTACCTGAAGACAGGAAAGTAGCTCAAGCACTTCGCCGCAAAGTTGCACGCTACTGCCTTTTTCGCAACTCACTTTACCACAAGATGTTCGAAGGACCCCTAGCTAAATGCCTCGGACCTAACCAAACGGAATTTGTGATGAAAGAAGTCCACGAAGGACACTGTGGAAATCACTCAGGGGCGAGATCCTTAGTGAAAACACTAATCAGAGCTAGATACTATTGGCCTAAGATGGAAGAAAAATCCGAGAACTTCGTATCCAAATGTGACAGATGCCAAAGGTTTTCCAATAACATGCATCAACCAACGAAATTATTACATCCAATAATATCCCCATGGCCCTTCATGAAATGGTGTATGGAAATAGTGAGACCTCTTCCCACAGCTAAAGGACAGGTACGATTTTTACTCGTGCTAATCGACTATTTTACAAAATGGGTAGAGGCAGAGGCGTTCAAACAAGTGCGAGAAAAGGAAGTTAAAAGCTTCTTATGGCGAAACATAATATGCCGCTTTGGAATACCAAAGGAAATTGTGTGTGATAATGGCCCACAATTCGTAGGCTCGCAAATCACAGAATTCTTCGAAAGCTGGCAAATCAAGCGGATCACTTCAACACCGTACCACCCCGTGGCTAATGGTCAAGTTGAGTCAACGGATAAGGTCATCATAAACAATCTAAAGAAGCGACTGGATAAAACCAAAGGAAACTGGCCTGATGAGTTACCAACGGTACTATGGGCATACAGAACAACTTCAAAAATAGCCACGGGAGAAACTCCGTTCGCACTTGTTTATGGCTCAGAAGCCTTAATACCTGTGGAGATTGGCGAACCAAGCATAAGGTTGTCAACAGCCACGGAGGGTGAAAACGACGACAAATTAAGGACCAACCTGGGACCTGCTCGAAACACGGAGAGAATCAGCATTAATACGGATGGCAACTCAAAAACAAATCATAGAGCGTTATTACAACCGTAAATATCATTTTAGGTACTTCAAGATTGGGGACTTCGTCCTCAGAAAAGTCTTTCAATCAACGAAAGAAGCAGGTGCAGGAAAGCTAAATCCAAACTGGGAAGGACCTTACAAAATCCGAGGCATAGCTAGGAAAGGCGCCTATGAGTTGGAAGCTATGGACGGCAGAGTTCTACCAACAAGTTGGAACGTCATCCATCTAAAGAAGTATTACTTCTAAAGAAGAGAATACCCACCGTCAGGTATCACAAGTTCGATTTTATTTTGAACATTTAAAAATTTTACTAAATTTTTTAGATGATAGGCANGAAGGGTTAAGCAGTCATCATCTCAAAAACTATATACCTTCGAGTCCGGAATGTTTTTCCTTTTCAGGAAAAGGACCACAAGGAAGGAATAATCAAGTGCTCGAGATTTCATTCTTCAAAGCTCAAACACTTGGGGGACTATACAGTATGGAAGGCTAAGACGAAGCAAAGAAGACTATCAGAAAGTCAAAAGCTCGAGCCTGAAGACCCATCTACCCAACGAGACAAGTGACACGAGCAGAATCGAAAGAAATCAAAAGAGCCATCCAAATACAAAGACTAATGCAAAAATCAAAAACCTTCGAACATATTCAGGGTGAAAGTCAAAATATTAGTCACGAGAAAGAAATGTACATCTTTATACTTATTTAAAGTTGTTGTAACAAAAACAGTTAGGGGTAAAAGATCATCATCAATGTACTCATTCAAAAAACTGTTCTCAAATAAAACAGTTATGGATGAAAGATCTAAATCCTTGTATTTGTTCAAGAAACTGTTATCAAAACAGTTACGAATAAGAAAATATTACCCTCGTACTTATTAGAAAATTATTTCCAAAACAGTTGCGGGTAAAACCCCCAATCTTTATAAAAACTATTACTAGTAAAAAATAGTGGTTTCCTTGTATTACTATCGAAAAACTGTTACCTATGAAAAATAATTATGAAATACAAGAGTATATCAAATCTGTTAAACAAAAACAGTTGCAAACATGAGTTTTGGACGATAACCAAACACATGTAAAATGTCATGGAAGTTCAAACAAAAAACTTTCCTTGGAAACATTCTTAAACATGTGTAAAATTCCTATCACTCTATTGCATTATCATGAAGTTGAGACGTCTTCTTCATGTCAATTATAAAGGGCCCTCTTCCATAAACTATGCCTATTACAAAAAGGCACACATTTAATATGACACCGTGCCTATTATAAAAAAGGTACGAGTAGTCTAAAGCATTCCACATGCAAAACTCGAAGGTAAAACTAAAACCTCAAAAAATGAAGCATGCAAAAGACTTAAAGAGTGAAACAGAAACTCAACAAAAGTCGAACTAACATTTATATATTAATACGGCTAAAACTAAGTATTAACTTATACTTAGCCGTATAAATTTTTTATATACATTGTGGTGCCCCTAAGTTGTCATTTGGAGACTTTAAGGAAATTTAAATTTACCACCGATGGGCCTGGGGGTAACCACCAATTGATACAAAGAAAAAAAGAGGGATGAACCAACTAAATTTCTTCAAGAGAAGGGTTGACTTCACTGGCAGAAGGAACAGGAGCAACTGGGGATGAAGAGGGATGAGCGGCTGGAATCTCACCATCAGGTGAAGATAGGTTATGACCTTGTTGAGCCTTCTCCATGGCTTCCTTAGTTTTAGCTATTCAGCTCTAAGGTCAAAACCCTCTTGACTCATTTCCATCAATGTGTCAAGGCGAGAATTCATGTACGCCCAGCTCACATCGACANCTTCTCCGCTTCCGCAGCTTCATGGGCAGCTCTTAACGGTACAATCGACTCCTCTAAAGTTTGAGCTTTGTATAAAGCCTTACGAAGATCTTCTTGAGTACGAGTGAGAGATTGCACGAGCTCGCCTGAGTATTCCTTCTTCTGCCCCAACAAGTTTTTCAAATCTCTAATATCCTCTAAGGCACGGGACAGCTACTCAGCGAACGAAGACTCCAGAACACTCTTGTCTTTATCAGCCTGGCTGGAAGAAGCCTTTTGTACTGCCAATTCTGCTGCCATGAGTCTCATCTGCCGCTTCAAGGTACTCCTTTCCTCTTCTAAAGCATCCATGTCAATCCTTAGTCTATCATACTGTGCTTTCCAATTATCAGCATCGGCCTGCAACTCTTTCATCTCTTGGTCCGTGTTTGAAATCCTCTTCATAAACTCCATGCCTATAAGGTTAATCTACAAGAAATAAACCAGTCAGATACGGTAAATTTCATATACGAAAATGAAAGAGGATAACTTGTATCATACCTTCAAAGAGGTATGCACGACCTCATTGGCCCATGTAAGAGCACCGTGGGTGGCTAGATTTGCTTTCTCAGAGGGACCTATCAAAGGCTTGAGCCACACTTCGGGCTCACCCGTTTTCTTGAAAAGATTCCCCTCAGCTGGAATCTCTATTACCACCTGCCACATCTCTCTACTGGAAGACCTTACTTCCCTAACGGAAGGCATGGAAGCAGGGGGAGATGGAACAACAACATGCACGGAAGGTTGAGGAGTTGGAGAAGCCACAAGCAAAGCAGCAGGCATGGAGGGTTGAAGAGTATAGGAAGTTACAGGAAAAGCAACAGAAATAGCCAAAGGAACATATGAGACAACCTCTCTCAAATAAGCAGGAAAGACAACAGCCAAAGGGATATCGTCAGGAGCAAGATCAACACCCTCATGAATAGGGGAATGTGAAACATCATTAAGGACAGGGGGCTCAATCACAGGCACAGAAGGCAAGGTTAAGGCTGTAAGATCATCATCTAAAACCACTTGCCTTCTCCGTGGCCTGTGCACTAAAGCACCCTCTTCTTCTTCATCTACGGAACGAGACTCACCAATCTTCCTCTTCGAAGAAGATGAACCAACAATAATTTCCTAGGCCTGAGCCAAGGACATCTTCGGGATAGATGAAGCAGACACCCCACGAGCAGAGAACCCTATTAAATGGGAAAAAAAAGTTAAACGACAAAGAAAAAAGACTTGAGTAAGGAAAGAAGCAAGAACAAGAGCTTCACTTACCGTGGGTCTTTACATACCAACCATACCTCCCAGCGAGGTACTTCCAAGATCTCTCTTCTGAAGGAGTAACGGACAACAATTTTTCTACCCAATCACGAATATCGGAGACATTCTCAACAGTATTCATGATTGTTGAGAGAAGAAGAAACAGACACGGTGTTAATAAAACACCTCAAGTCAAAACGAGAAAAAGTAAATAAATGTGAACTAAAGTATACTCACGTGCGCGATTCCACTTCGCAGGTAAGGGAAGATTTTCTTCACCCACTAAGCCCACAATGGGTACAACAACATATCGGAGGTACCAACCCCTATCCTTATCATCTCCAGGGGTTACTAGAACTCTTTTGCTTCTAGCAGTCAGAGTAAAAACCCCTTCACGGAATAAGGTAGGAGAGTAGAGATGAATAAGATGGTTGAAAGTAAAAGGAACCGAGGCTAAAGAATCCAAACTCCTAAGACATGCGACAACTCGCCACACAAGCGAACGAACTTGTCCTAAGCAGACATTGAAAAAATGGCAAAACTCAATTATAACTGGGTCAATGGGGGGTCTAAACCCTAGAAGTGAAAGGATACATATTAACAAAAGAATATCCCGTCTTGTAAGACATTATTCTTTGATTACTATTCGGAATATAGACAGGAAGGTCATACCTCCAAAAGCACTCCCTACGAACAAGGGAAATCTGACCCTCAGTTATAAGGGTTGAATATATTTCGACACTTTCAAGAGAAGAAGATTGGTCTACAAGAATTTGACTATCCGTAGCAAAAACAAACTCAGCAGGGATAATTTCATCGACTCTAGGTTCACGAAGGCGTTCACCTCTAGCTCTACACAGAGACCGAGAAACCCTAAACCTTGGAGATACTAGAGATCTAGTTGAATAAGAAGGGACTATTTGAGGAGAAGAGGAGCCCCTCTAAGGAGTGGATCCTAGACTTTTAAGTCTACCACCCCTCCGACTCCTAGTCGGAGCAGAAGATGACGTTAAACTTTCAATATCAATTACTCCTTGAGGTTGGTTTGAAGAGGACATGTTTGCAAAGGCAAGAAGAAAGTTCTTTACAAAAGACAAAGTTAGAAAAGTGTTTCGTGGAAGCAAAGAAAAGAAGAAAGGTATTTATACTTGAGGACAACCGTCAAACATAGGTAAAAAAGAAAAATAATGATGAAAAGTCATAATTGAAGATGTCACTTCGGGACTGGCACAACCGAAAAAAGCCCTAAAAGGTGCCGAGTAAATGCAAAACCAATCTGAAAAGGACACGTGGTACGGGCATTAAATGGAAGTGACAAACGACGCCTATGGTGCAGAGAAGGATACAATGATTCGAGGAAAAGCGGCGAAAAAATATTCCCGTCATAAATAAATATCCACTTACCAAATATTAATCATTAAATATATGGTAAGTGGGGGGACTATCTGTATTGATAAAAAAGAGTTTCACACGTAAGCCAGTTTTTGACAACTCAGCTAGTCACGTGGACACAGGAAAACACGACAACTGGATGTGATCCTTTGAAGAGGTACGGTACAAAGAGGCACGGTTCAGTAAACCCTCGAACTTATTAGCCACGGGAAACTCAACTTGATCAAAACATGAGAGAGGCACGGTCAGAATGAATCTATACAAAGCTACAGGCAGATTCAAAAACCCACAATTGATTACTCGAACGTTATGTAACCGTACCCCAATTATCGTTATCCTTTGTAATGCCTCATTAATGTCATAATTAGTCATTAATGAGCAACCATAGCAAGAGTTGTACGTTATAAGAATCTCCTATATAAGGGAAGGGAATACAACTTCTAAAGTCATCTGATTCTCGAATATAATTGACTTCGCTTTTCTATATTTCTGCAATATTGTCTATTATTCATTTTTATTCATTTCCTTGATTATCAGTAACCCGTATGCATCTTAAAAATAAGCTTTAGTCAAATGTTCTAATTCTTTGGTTAAACAATATTAAGGCTGTCCGTTCTTTCTTTTTGGCATGATTCATACGATACAAACGAAATGAGCAAACGCACAAATTTCATAAATGACTCTATTTACAGAAGTACTAAGGGTGACTATGTTCTTGATTTCCCATGTAAATTATTATTATATCTTATGTTCATGGGTCTAAAAAAAAAATGTAATTGATAAAGTTATCCAAAAGGCATATTGATTTTATGGCATTCCGAGAAATCTTATTAACGTACTTCTTATGCATTTCATTTATTTATACATGTACATTGACCCTTGAAAAGATGGTGTTATATACGAATATATTATATGTATATGAGATACGAAAAAAGGTTACAACGTTATATACTCACCACCACCTGATCTGTTGGTATACGTTGATGATTTCACCCACAGAGGCTGAGATGATATGATGGGATTCCTTCATAGGCTTGATGATGTTATGTACACCTATACCTATGCATGATACGACATTTATACGTACGTGCATGTCATTATAAATGTTTCAGTATTCACAAAGTTATTTAGACTCACAAGTGAAATTCTTTACTCCATGTTTCATCTATGACTTTATGTACTGATTTTCATGTCTTACATACTTAATACACTATTCTTACTGACGCGCTTATTTATCGGGGCCTGCGTTTCACGCCTGCAGGTGCAGGTAGACAGGCTGACGGCTCCCCTTCTTAGGATCCTTGATCAGCGAGAGTTGGTGTGCTCCATTTGATCTGGAGCTGCTTTGAGTTTTGGTACGATGTGTTTGTATACATATGGGTATGACGGCCCAGTTCCGTCCTTTATACAGTTGTACACTCTATTAGAGGTCAGTAGACAGTTATGTACATTTGGGTAGTATGTGGCCTTGTCGGCTTCCAGTCTTGGATATGTAGTTGTCCATAGTAGCCTTGCCGACTCGCCCTACTATATTCCACATGTATATGTATATATGTCTTTTTGACATGTTTCCCTCATGTATGTTATTCACGTAATTCAGCAGTTTATTGACAGATATTATTCATGACCTACCCTTAATTCATGTTTATATCTTAGACGCATGCTTAAAGGCGTTCAACAGGTAGGACACGGGCACTCGTCATGGCCCATCACTTTGGGTCGTGACAAAAATCAGTCAATTATAAGGAATTCGAGGCCCTTATTACCTAATCCAAACTCTAGTTGAAATTCACACTCCACAAATTATTCTCAAGGTCAGATTCCTGAGAGTAGCGGGGGAGGGGGGGGGAGGTGGGGTTGACAAGAAGACCACAATCAAGTCTTCAAGAAAGCTTACAAGTGCAAAAATTGAAGAGAAAAGATCTAAAGATTTATGTTTCTGGTGTGATAAGAAATATAGTCCTGACCATGTTTGTAAGAAAAGGAAACAATTGTTTATCCTAGAAGTGGGTGAAGAGTGGGAAGAATGGGAATCAGAAGGGTACACAAATAAAGAGGAAACAACTGAAGAATCAACATTGAATCTTCAAGTGCCAGTTGCAGCCTTTGATGGTTCAGTAGATTATCGAACCATGAGAATTAAAGGGGGAGTCAAGCGTAGGATGGTGCACGTATTGGTAGATTCTGGATCCACCCACAATTTTATGGATCTCTACACTACTAAAAAACTAAGTTGCAAGCTGGAAGTGATCCACCTTTCTCTGTAGATGTAGCCAATGGGGAGTAGGTGTATAGTTTTTACATAAGTAGGGTGTGTGCTGGAAGATGCAGGGAGTTGAGTTCAAAGCTGACATACTAGTGATGACATTGGGAGGAGCTGACGTAGTTCTAGGAATACAATGGCTAGTTACCTTGGGAGATATAAAGTGAACTTTAGGCAGCTCAAGATGGAATTCCAGATAGGAGGAAAGAAGATCTCATTGAGGGGAAATCTACCAGGAGAACCTAAAATGATTGGTCTTCAAAAAAATGGAAAATTTGTTACACAAAATCCCTAAACTAAGCGTGATGATTGTAGCACATGTCCAACCTATGAATAAAGAGGTTGTTTGCTTGCAATCACAACAGGTGGAAGTTCATAGAGATCTGCAAAAATTGTTGAACCAGTACAAGTCTATATTTGAGGTACCTGCCATCTTACCTCCTCAGAGAGAACATGATCACAAGATCATTTTAAAGGAAGGTATCCCACCAGTAAATGTGAGACCCTACATGTATCTAGCTAGTTAAAAAAATGAAATCGAGAAGATGATTCAGGAAATGCTTGATGCAGAAGTGATCAGACCAAGTACAAGTCCTTATTTCCCCTATTGTGATGGTTAAGAAGAAAGATGGCACTTGGAGGTTATGCATCGATTACAGACAGCTCAATATTTACACTATCAAAGATAAGTTCCCCATTCCTGTGAGGAGCTATTAGTTGAGTTAGGACATATTTTTCTAAATTATACCTAAGGTCGGGCTACCATCAAATAAGAATCAATGAAAGAGATATCGAAAAGACAACTTTTAAATCACACCATGTCCACTATAAATTTGTGGTCATGCCTTTTGGATTGACTAACACACATTCCACATTCCAAAGCCTAATGAACAAGGTCTTTCAACCTTACTTAAGGAAGTTCATATTAGTCTTTTTTGATGATATTTTGATATACAAATCTTCATGGCGAGATCACATGGTACATTTACAAAAATCCTTTGAGCTACTAAGACAAAATTGCTTGTTTGTAAAAATGAGTAAGTATCAGTTTGGGCAAACAGAAGTGGAGTATTTGGGGCATGTAATAAACTCCAAAGGAGTGACTGCTGAACCTAGTTAAGATCAGTGTGATGACAAGTTGTCCAGTTCCTAGAACAGTCAAAGAAGTTAGGGGATTTTTTGGGCTAACATGGTATTATAAGAGGTTCATTAAGGGATATTTTTTGATAGCCAAACCACTGACTAATCTCCTCAAGAAGGACAAATTTATATGGACTTATATGGCCAATAAAGCATTTAATGAGCTGAAGACAACCATGACTACAACACCTGTTTTGGCTCTCTCTGATTTTTCCTTGGAATTCATAATTAAAACGGATGCTTCTGGGAATGGAATTTTAGCAGTGCTGATGCAGAAAGGTCATCCTTTGGCCTTCATGCATAGAGCTTTAAGCGAAAGGCATCAACACTTATCAGTCTATGATAAGGAGATAATGACTATTATTGCAGTTGTACAAAAATATAGGTGTTTCCTTCTTCGAAAGAACTTCACTATCAAGACAGACCATCAAGGTTTGAAGTACCTTATGGAGCAGATGATATGCACACCAAGTCAAGAAAAATGGTTAACAAAGTTGATGGGGGTATGACTACGCTATTACTTACAAAAAGAGGTAGAACAATCTAGTTGCAGATGCTTTATCCAGGTTGCTTAACAATGCAGCACAATTACAAACCATATACGTTGTCACTTATGATTTTCTAGAAAAGATCAGAACTTATTATACTAACGATCCACATGCTCAGTAAATTATTCATCAGATACAACAAGATCCTTTGTCCATTCCCTTATATATGTTAAAGGAAGGGGTGTTATATCGAAAAGGAAAACTTTTGGTGGGTGCAGATAAGGAGCTAAGAGAGCAGATCTTATTATATTTGCATGATGGAGCAGTAGGTGATCATTCAGGACTGTCAACTAATCTACAAAGGGTTAGTCAATTTTACTTTTGGAGGAAGTTAAAGGAAGACGTATATCCCCATATTAAGGCATGTCAAATATGCTAGAAATGCAAGGGAGAAATAGTGAAATCCCCAGGTCTACTACAACCACTGCCAATTCCTGAAAATGTTTGGCAATACATTAGCATCGACTTCATTGAAGGTCTTCCAAAATCACATAACCAATTAGTGATAATGGTGGTTGTTGACAGATTGAGAAAGTATGATAATTTTATTAGCTTGAAGCCCACATACAGTGTTGTTTCAGTGGCTCAAGAATTCCTACACAGTATATATAAGTTGCATGAGTTGTCTCAAGCCATCGTTAGTGACATGGATGTTGTGTTCTTGAGGAAATTCTGGCAGGCAGTTCACTTGCACCACTCCACTACATACCAAACACAATCTGATGGCCAAACTGAAGTGGTCAATAAATTCTTAGAAGGGTACCTTCGATGTACATGTACAGACAGACCTAAGGATTGGATATATTGGTTGCCGCTTGCTGAATGGGGGTATAATGCCAATTATCATTCTGCTACCAAATTGTCCCATTTTGAAGTGTTGTATGGCTAGAAACCTCCTATTCACATGCCCTATATTCCCTGTAGTTCACTTGTGGAGGAAGTTGATAGGAGTTTGCAAGCAAGGGAAAACACCATCATACTTTTGAAACATCATTTATTGTTGGCTCAGTCATGAATGAAAGCCTATGATGATAAGAAGAGATCATTTAGGAAATTTGCAGTTGGTGATTTGGTGTATGTAAGGCTCCAGCCTTATCGTTAGATATCTCTCAAGGGACATTATTATCACAAACCTAGTCCTAAATACTTTGGACTCTTCCAGGTGGTTAAGCGAGTGGGATCTGTAGCTTAATAACTTCAGTTTCCACCTCATACTAAAATCCACTCAACATTTCATATTTCACAACTCAAGAAGCACATTGGCCCTGCTCCTGTGGTTCCTGACCTCCCAGTGTCACTTTTCTCACATGTCCATATCATCTTGGAACCAGAACATGTCGTAGACTCTTGAGTGATTGACAAGCAACATGAAGATTACTCAGCTTCTGGTCAAATAGTTCAATTGCCCCCTTGAAGATAGCACTTGGGTGGATGCTCAAGCTTTCAAACAATAATTTTCTGACTTTGTCCTCGAGGACAAGGACTATTAGAGGGGGAGGATGTTGTTATATACCAATTAACAGGAGGGGGTACTTTAGACAATTGTTATAAATAGGAGGGCATAACAATACTTTCAAATGAGGAGTTAGTTAGAAGGTTAGTTGGTTAAATTTATTAGCGGGGATATAAGGGAAGGGGCTTAGATTGTATCGATCATCCGATATTTGTTGAATAACACATACTTTCTCTCATACTCTATCTCATCTCACATTATCTCCTTTTTTCCATTGATTTGTAGAGTGTTCAGGAGCTATTCTTCCAATTAGTTCCTTAATTCTGCAGATTTGTACTCAATTGCATTAAGTACATACCACAGTTAACATAGCAATGCGAGAATGATAGAAAATATCTACTGCAGCTAGACGACTAAGGTTGCGGCAATGCTCCCCATAGGGAGCAACAATTTTAAAAGGAAAAATTGGCAAATTAAAAACATGAAATTGGTTTTGCAATAAATTAGGGGACACATCACGAGTTTTTTAATCACTATTTGGATCAGGGGCGAACATAAAGTGTAAGTTATGGATTCATAGCTTTGGCCAGACTCTGTATATGTGTTAAGAAAATTCACTAATTAAATATAAATAATTGATTTTGAACCCATAAAAATTAATTTGTGTTAGAATATCAAGTTGGAAACCACAAAATTCAAATCATAGCCAACATTATGTAATATAAACAACCTAGGAATGAATGACATTCATCACTTCCGACTTTCGTGAGGTCTCTTTTTATGCCTTTAGGGGAGGTATATGCGAAGGAGGAGAGGCATAAGAAGTAAGAATGAAAGAATACCTTAGTGAAATCTGAACTCTATATCTAAGTGGTGTAAAGTGAATTACAATTATTAGAATGTAACTTTAGTATTTGTCATTCAACTTTCCAATAACTATGTTTTATATGAAAGAGAACGACAATGTGAATGTTGTTTATGATTATGATAGAAGCATTCCATAAAGTAACTATTCAACAGTAAACCTATTGGTACCATTTTTCATATTTTACCAAACCAACTAAAAAGACGTATAGCTATGAACTGAGGGAGACATCTTCAGTATTTTATGCAGGCCTTGAGGGGAGTAGCATATTGATATCTCAAATACTCATCCGATTGTGTTTGTGTAATTCCAAGTGAACCTATGGAAGAGAGACAAAAAACATGACTCTTTATTTTAACATTCCATTCCAAGAGACTGCCCAAGTACGAATTTCTACTGACCTAAAATGAGGAGCAATCAACCTCCCCCCCCCCCCCCCCCTCCTTTTTTTTCCTTCTCGTTATTGTTTTCTTCTCAAAGCTGAGAAAGTGATATGACCATGGATTCTCTGGGCCTGTACAATGCCTACAATGGATCGCGCTTGTTTAACATCAGCCCACAACTTTCATCTAAGCCCACCAATTTAGGCCCAATTCTTTGCCACTTAAAACACTTAATAAACAAGCCCAATCAATATCATAGCAAGACCAGAACCAGGACAAGCCCTTCTCCCCATACCAAATGGTATAAACTTACACCCTTCAATTCTCTCTTTTTTTCCTTCAAATCTCTCTGGCCTAAACTTATGTGGTTCTTCCCAAAGTTTAGGATCCCTTTGAATTTACTAAACATTCATAAAAAGTATTGTACCTTTAGGAATATGGTATCCTTCAATTATACAATCTTGTGATGAAAAATGAGGTACTAAAAGCGGTCCAGCAGGAAATAACATCAATGTCTCATTGATAATGCAACGTAAATAGGGTAATTTAAGGATGTTTGATTCCTCTAACAAACGCCTTTCTCCAACGAGGTTGTCGATTTCGAGCTTTGCCTTTTTCATTACCTCTGGATGATTTAATAACAGTGACATTGCCCACTCCATTGTTACAGCAGGACTTTTCTTTTTCTAGGATTTCGGTCTTTAGAACCCAAAGGCCTGCTACGCTTTAGGAGTGCTTTGGGTTTACTAGCTATCATGCTAGTAGATGGTCCTGTTGAGATATCAATTCGGATAGGCACATTCTCTGCAGGGATATGTGACTTAGTTATCTTTTTCAAATCAGTAAATGCGTCTGGCATTTGATTTGCTATATTCTGTGAATGGATGATCTTCTGGACCTCCTAATTACATATAGGGGTACGTGGATCAAAATGATATAATGATGAAACTTTTCACACAATTCTCTTTTGATCTCCTTTTTCTATCCCCCTAATTGTGAGAAATTTGTTTCATCAAATCGGCAATCTGCAAATCGAGCAATAAATAAATTTCCGAAATGGTTCAAGATAGAGAATAATAGAGGGTGATTCAAATCCAATATAGATTCCTAACCTTCTATGTGGGCCCATCTTACTACGGTGTGGTGGTTCTACTGGCACATATACAACACATCTAAAAATTTGTAGATGGACAATGTTTGGTTCATGACCAAAAACTAATTGCGACGGAGAATATTTATTATAATGTGTCGGTCTGAGACGAATAAGTGATGCTGCATGCAAGATAGCATGACCCCAAACTGTGGTGGGAAATTTTGTTTTCATAAGTAGTGGTCTTGCTATCAATTGTAGGCGTTTAATAAATGACTCTGCAAGGCCATTTTGAGTATGAACATAAGCTACATGATGTTCAAATTTTATCCCAATTGATAGGCAATAATCATCAAAAGCTAGAGATGAGAATTCTTCAGCATTATCAAGGCGAATAACCTTTATAGGATAATATGGAAATTGTTCCCTTAATCGAATTATTTGGGCTAATAGCTTTGCAAACGCCAGGTTGCGAGATGATAGTAGGCACACATAAGACCATCTTGAAGATGTATCTATTAGGACCAACAAATATAAAACAACCCACTTGGTGGGTGAATAAGTCCACATATATCCCCATGTATATACTCTAAAAAGGCAGGGGATTCCATGGCAACCTTCATTGGTGATGGTCTAGTGATCATTTTGCCTTGATAACAAGCATCACAAGAAAATTCATCATTTGTAATAATATTCAGGTTCTTTAGTGGATGACCACTTGAATTTTCAATAATTCGTCTCATCATTATTGATCCAGGATGGCCCAACGGCCATGCCAAAGCACAAAAATATTTGAATCAGTAAACTTCTGATTTATGATAGAGTGTGCTTCAACTGTACTGATATTTGAATAGTATAAGCCAGAAGATAAAGTTAATAACTTTTCTACAATGCATTTCTGGGCAGAAATATTCTTTGTAATACAAAGATATTCCACGTTCATTTCATCTATTGTCTCAACATGATATCCATTTCGGCGGATATCTATAAAACTCAACAAGTTTCTTCGGGACTTGGAGGAGAACAATGCATTGCTTATAACAAGTTTTGTTCCCTTAGAGAGAAATATAATGGCTCTTCCGGTGCCTTCAATCAAACTTATATTACCAGTATTTGTTGAAACATTTACTTTTTCATTATGCAAATAAGAAAAGTATTTTTGATTCTTGAATATGGCATGAGTTGTTCCACTATCAATTACACAAATATCTTCATGATTGGTCTTTGATCCAAACATAATTTGTGGATTATCCATATTCTTCAAAATGACATACACAAAATAAATATTATAGTAAATATCATTATCAAAGCATAACTTTTACATAACCATACTAACTAATACAAACAATAGAAATTTAAATTTCTACAGATACATCAACAATCACATGACTTGTTCCTCTTTCTGGGAGTGTAAAGTAATCAGTTACATCCAAATGCATGGAGTTAACATTCAGAAATAAAATTTGCTTCAACATTTTTCTCTGTCTTCTTTAGGGAGGCTTGATAAAGCTCAACCAGGTGCTTTGGCGTACGACAGATACATGACCACTGCCCTTTTCCTCCACATATATAGCATGCATTTTTTGCATTTGTAGCTTGCACCGCTTCATGCTTTTGTTCCTTACTTTTCCACAGTTGGTGGTTAAGAGGGTTCTTTGGTGCATTATTATTACCATGATTAGATTTTCTTCCCCGACCACGGCCATGACCACGATTGGGGCCACGACCTATTCCACGCTTAGCTTGGTGGAAGTTCGTCTCATTCACTTCAGGGAATGGACAAGAACCAGTTGGTCGACTTTCATGGTTTTTCATTAATAGCCCATTATGTTGCTCGGCTACAAGAAGATGTGAGATAAGTTCAGAATACTTTTTGAATCCCATCTCTCGATATTGCTGCTGCAGGAGCATATTCGAGGCATGAAAAGTGGTGAAATTTTTCTCTAACATATCATGGTCAGTAATATTATTACCACATACTATCAATTGAAAAATAATCCTAAACATAGTAGAATTATATTCACTGATAGATTTAAAATCTTATAGTCTTAAATGAGTCCAGTCATAATGTGCTTGCGGAAGAACGACCATCTTCAGGTGATCATATCTATCTTTCAAATTATTTAACAAGTATGACTGGATCTTAACAGTAAGATATTCCATTTTCAGGCCCTCATCAAGGTGATGTCGTAGGAATATCATCGCTTTGGCACGGTCTTGGTTTGATGCTTGATTTTTGTCCTTAATGGTGTCTGCTAGACCCATCGCATCAAGATGAATTTCAGCATCAAGCACCCAAGACATGTAGTTTTTGCCCGATATATCCAGTGCTACAAACTCAAGTTTAGAAAGATTTGACATAATTTAGAAAAAGGAAGTTCGTACCTCTGATACTTTCAAAGTATTTGCTCGAGATGACAGAGTCTTGTGCTGATAACGTGTTATAAAATAACGACTGAAAAGTAAATAAACCAAAGACAAGTATAGAGAGAGAGAGAGAGAGAGAGAGATTATTCAACTTTCAAACTGATGTACATAATAAAATGAAATCTCCTCTATTTGTAGAAGAAAAAAAGTTATTGTGTAAGCCGCTACTGCAAGCCGCTGTGTAAGTTGCTTGTAAGTTGCTACTGCAAGCTGATGTGTAAGCTGCTTGTAAGTTACTTGTAAGTTGCTTGTAAGCTGCTACTGCAAGCTACTACTGCACCAGATATGGATAATCTTCTACCGAGGGTAATATTTATCCATAACAGAGTACCAAAATGATAAGATTCTTCAGGAGGCTTATTTCCAATAGAGTACTAAATAGATAAACATATTTACAGCGGAGTCCCTTATAAATAAGCTTACTCAGGAAACTTATTTATAACGGAGTACTAAATGAACATCCATAATTTAATATATATTTATAACAAAAATCTTTTTTTTTGTTTTCTTCTCAAAGCTGAGAAAGTGATACGACCATGGATTCTCTGGGCCTGTACAATGCCACCAATGGATCGCGCTTGTTTAACATCAGCCCACAACTTTCATCTAAGTCCACCAATTTAGGCCCAATTCTACGCCACTCAAAACACTGAATAAACAAGCCCAAAACAAGACCAATCAATCTCATAGCAAGACCAGAACCAGGGCAAGCCCTTCTCCCCATACCAAATGGTATAAACTTACACCCTGCGATTCCCCCTTCTATTCCTTCAAATCTCTCTGGCCTAAACTTATGTGGTTCTTCCCAAAGTTTAGGATCCCTTTGAATTTCCCAAACATTCACAAACAGTATTGTACCTTTAGGAATATGGTATTCTTCAATTATACAATCTTGTGATGAAAAATGAGGTACTAAAAGCGGTCCAGCAGGAAATAACCTCAATGTTTCATTGATTATACAACGTAAATAGGGTAATTTAAGAATGTCCGATTCCTCTAACAAACGCCTTTCTCCAACGAGATTGTCGATTTCGAGCTTTGCCTTTTTCATTACTTTTGGATGATTTAATAACAGTGACATTGCCCACTCCATTGTTACAGCTGAAGTATGTGTCCCAGCCGTGAACATTACCTTTAAAAACAACATTTGGAAATATCATACAAAATGTTGAACTAACCAAAAGAGAACATCAAACATTTTAAATGCTAATTCTCATTTTTATCAGCTTATATTTTTTACCTATACTTACCTTATAAATAATATGATAATATGATTATTTAAATACTTTTACCACCAGTTTTACATAACTTACACTTTAACAATTAAACCGAAGATCAAATCATAAAGTATGTATTTCAGCAGCGAACATTACCTTTAAAAATGAAACTAGGAAACATCATGAAAAATGTTGAAATAATAAGTACACATAAAAAAACTTAGGCATCAATATAGTTTGATCTTTATGCATTAATATGAAATTAACATCTCACACTTACTAAAAAAAATATGAGTTAATTTAATTTTTGTGCATTTATAGTATATTTACACTATCAAGTAACTTAAATGATAATTGCAAGTACCATGTCATAAAAATTGAAATAAGTGACTAAGATTATAAAGCAAATTACTTGTTATAACATGTTGAAATATAGCGACAGTATGAAAATTCTTGACACTATTAGTCTATGTAAGTTAAGTTAAATCCTCAATATATATAGTTACATTTAGTTGGATCTTAATTAACCTACTGATATACAAATTATTCATATTAAACCCAAAGATCAAACCATATGATAATGAATATACGTACCATTATGACACCCTTGATAATGTCATCCGTGTAACATTCAGGCTGGGCTTTTTGTAAATTTAACAAAGCGTCTATAATTGTCTTTTTCTGATCAACCAAAGATGAATCATCAGCTCTGCTCTTTCGACATTCATCGATTAGACTTTGAAGAAATTTATCTCTTGTTTTCTTGATCCCAACCAAATTCTTCTCCAACCCCTGAAATCCAATCCGCTGAAGTACCGGAAAATAATCACAAATAGTCATAATCATAGTTGGACCAAACATTTCATGAGTTGACTCGCCCCAACGTTTACCTGCGACCATCTTTGTTAACACATCGTACACTAATACCTCAAACAAAGAATTCAAGTTCACTTTCTGGGGAATTCCTCCTTTGTAATCCAGGACTAATTTTTTAACCACGTAACGGACTTCTTCTGTACGGACGGCAGAGGAATAGTTAAGGCTGACGATGGAGAAGATTTGACTACTAGCAATGCGGCGGAGATTACGCCAATGGTCACCGTAAGGGGAAAATCCAATGGTGGTTTGGTTATAGCCAAGGTGTTTAGTAACGAGAGATTTTGGTCGGTTTGCAAAAATAATGTCATTTTTTGTGAAACAGTGTTCAGCAATTGAAGGAGAGGATATGACAATAACCGGACAAATCCCAAAACGGAGGAAAATAATGGGACCATATTTGCAAGAAAGTGATTTAAAAGTTTTGTGGATAGGGGATTTGAGGAGATGGAGATGTCCAATAATTGGTAGAGATGGTGGACTTGGAGGAAGTTTTTTATTTCTAGAATTTTGCAATTTTAGAATGAAATAAATGGAGAGAAAGAAAGCAATAGTGCAAAATGAGAAGCCTATTTCCATATTCATGGATTTTTCAGCTAAGAAGTAATGATAGTAACTTCCATTTTTTTTGTCTATACTGCCTGATAAGGTTGCACGGGCTGATGACAAAAAAAACTCTGCTTGATTTTTTGCATTATTAATTTCTCTAGATTAGAGTTTGGTTTTTTTTTTTATAATAAGGTCAGTAAAGTTGAAGTAAGCCGTGACGTCAAATGCAGACTCTTATTTTAGACGTCAAATGCACACTTAACGTTGTGCATTAAACGATTAGCTTTCCAGTAGCGTCTTTCTTTGGGAAGCAATTGAGAGTGCAATATCTTTTCTGAATTTTAATTGTTTCGGCAATGGTTAGCTATCTAAATTTTTACCTAAATGATGAGGGTTCGATTTGTCACTTGTAATTTTTCATCGTTTCTCCTTTATATATAAAATTATATTTATCTCGACAAGTTCGAACAAAATAAAAAGTGTTAATTTTTTCTGTTCCCTAATTTAAGATGGGAGAGATTTAAGAAGAGAATATATTTGTGAAAATAAGTAAAGCAATATATGAAAGAAAATGCATGCAGAAGTGGAATGAGGACGTACTGAGGAATCAATACGGGCTCTTTAATTAATTAAGCAGCTGGAAAAGAGTCTTACTTTGAACTAATTTAATCAATTAGCTGATTTTTAGATCTCTAAGATATGCTAATTAACGTTATCTACACACATGATGATATTAATAGTTTTAAGTTTCTGCTCTTACAATATATTGTGCTGACTAGCAAGCAGAGGCGAAACCATTATTTTAATTTTATGAGTTGGGGATGTTAATCGCCTTAAGTTATCGGGTTTTAAGTTAATAATCGATACATGTCCAATGAATTCTTTAAGATAAATACATGATTTGAACCAAAATTAATGGGTTCGGTCGAACCCGTTCTCAACACTTTAGCTCCGTCGGTACTAGCAATGAGATTTTATTCGTTTTCACCGTGTGAAGCTCCAAAATTTAAGGGTTGCCATTTGCTCAAGTCCCGGCTGTTCCACATGCAACAATATCAAATAAAATAAGTTCACATTCACCAAATAAAAGCTTAAGCATTATCTAATGTCTCTTGTTCTACATAGTCAACTTTATTTAGTCACATTACCTTAGAGCACAAAGGTAAGTTTTTACACTATACAAACATACAACAACAACAAACTCGGTGGGATTTTACAAGTAAGGTCTGGGGAGGCAAGTGTGCACGCAGACCTTATTACCCCTACTTTAAAAACATAGAGAGATTATTTTTGATAGATCCTCGGCTCAAAAAAAAAAAATACTGTAGACCCGTACAAAGGAACAACTTTGTATGAATAGTCTCAGAGCTGGGCGAGGAAACCACGACAAGTTTGTCGTGGAATACAAACCGCCTCCAAAGGTTTATCTTTGTTCAAAGAGATTCTAGAGTTGTAGCATGCGTCCAACTTTTCTTCTTCCACGCTTTTCCAATCGAACCACTGAATCAGGGAACCCAATACCAGTGAAACAGTGCGCAAGCCCATAGCAGCTCCAGGGCATGCTCTTCTCCCCATTCCAAATGGTACAAATTTATAATTGAATCCTTCTTTTTCCCCTTCCATTGCCTCAAATCGCTCTGGTTTGAACTTTTCAGGCTCTTCCCATAACTTAGGATCCCTATGGATAGCCCAAGCGTTAACGATTAGGATCGTGTGTTTTGGTACTTCATAGCCTCCAACAGTACAATCTTCTAATGAGTAGTGAGGCAACAAAACTGGTACTGGAGGGTACAATCTTAACGTCTCGTTTATAACACAATGTAAATAAGGAAGTTTGGAGAGATCAGATTCATTTAGCAATCGCTCATTCCCAACTTTGCAATCAATCTCAGATCTTAGTTTTTGAAATGCCTCCGGATGAGTTAAAAGAAGTCGCATCGCCCATTGAATGGTCATTGATGTGGTCTCTGTTCCTGCTATAAACAAAACCTGAAACACCAAATCATGTTTATTATTAGGCTAGAAATTGTGTTCAAACAATGCATAACGTCAAATCAAGCTATCTTTTTGAGTTTAGAGGCATTCTTGTGATCCTAAATTATTATAAGGAGTTTGTATCAAACCGAAAAGGCAAATTCTAATATTAGCATACTTCCTTATATTAGAACTATCCATGATCCAAACTAATTACATAGGAAATTGTGACCAGTTTTTGGCCATAGTCGAGGGAACATACCAGTAAAACACTTTTAACTAGATCATCTGTGTAAAATTCAGGTTCGGATTCTTGTAGTGACAAGAGAGTTTCGACCAGCGTGGTCTTCTTAGCATTGATACTATCAGTACTGGATTTTGAAATACCAGCTATTTTTTTCTGTCGGAATTCGTCCAGTAAGCTGTTTAAGAATTCATTTCTCTTTTCGTGCGCTAAGACCATCCTTTGCTCTATCCCTTTGTACCCAAACCATTTCAATACTGGCATGAAATCACACACGTTTAAAACTAACAACGTCGCGAAGAAAAATCCCCGTATCTCTTCAATGATTTGTTTCCCCTTCTCTGTTCCCATGTCGTCTTCACTTACGCAACGTTTTCCAGTACCAGTTCTCATCATAACATTGAACGCAAAAGTAAAAACCCAATGACTCAAGTTAACTCTCGTGCTGCCACTACCAGTGCTGGCCTTAAACAAAGAGCGAATAAGTATTCCAATTTCTTCATTCCGCAGTGCGGAAGACTTCTGCAGGCTATTGGAAGAGAAGATCTCAATAACAGTTAGACGGCGGAGAGCCCTCCAAAGATAGCCGTAAGGAGCCCAGACAACAGCCTTATAGTTGAAGGAAAACTGATCTCCAGCCATGCTCTGTGGGCGATTTGCAAATGTGATATCGTTTTTGGTGAAACATTCTTCTACCGCAGATGGAGAAGACACAACAAGCAAATTTTTACAGCCGAACCGGAGATATAAAACAGGGCCATATTTTGTAGATAAGGAAGTTAAGGTTTCGTGTAGGGAATTCTTGATAAGGTAAAGGTGGCCAATTATTGGAAGAGACAGAGGACTAGGTGCTAAACGTTTTCTGGGATGAAGCATGTATTTGAATAAAATGACAAAGAAACATAGCAAGATAGCTAAGTAGTAGTAGTAGTTAGAGTTTAGATTCTCCATAGGCGAAAAGTAGAAGCAACAGAGAATTATAGAACTTAGAACTCAGTGTAGGTGTAGTTTATAAAACAGATGTCCCTTTTATATATCATTGATAGTGTCCTGAAGTTGGGCATTAGCAGAGCAATCAGTAGCCAATATATGGAGACAACATTTCGTAAGAGCTGACGAATTTAAGTAATTGACAAAATCTAGTAATCCGGACAGCAATTGTATGATATATATTCTATCAATCCCTTTCACTTCTTATCCTGGCCACAAAACTTTTCCGAATTCTCGGGGTAAAGCTACGTATAATAGATAATTGTGGTCGGGCCCTTTTTTGAACCCGCGCATAACGAGAACTTAATGCATCGGACTGTCCTTATCCTTGTTCATTTCATTTCCTGCAACAATTATAGTAACGGTGGTAGCAAATATATCAACAACACCATTAATCGCAATAAAGAACAATGAGAAAATCATAGCGATCCTGCCGAAGCTGTGGGATGTCAAAATACTGTTAGTAAACTGTATTTGTAAAATAATTCTGGAGATAATAAAAAATAATATTCAAACAGAAATGTAAACGAAATAAAATCAATTCGAGCCTACTGAATTCACACTGTTTCCTTAAGGAATTTAATCCGCTCCTAGTACCCAAGGTTATGAATTATTTCCTCCCAGAATAGAACGAATTACACACCGGTGTAGTGGTACTTCAAACACCAGTGTTTCAGCGAACACAAAGTTCGGTAGCAAATCACACTTACTGTTGCTTTCTTTGAAGTTAAAATATACAGAAGAAAGGAGGAGAACTCAGAAATTCGTATAGAAAATCTGATATAATGGACTTGTATTTATAGCCAAAGTTGGACTGAAATCTGAAGAGGTGCAACTCTTCAGAATGGCTGTTTTTGCAAAATGGCCATAACATAAATGCCATAATAAAGAGGAAAAATTGAAGAAGGTTATTAATTTTCTGTTACAAAAACAGAAAACAGAAAATTGAATAACTGAATTGGATTTAATATTAATATTTTGTTATTAAAACAAATATTTAATAACATTTCTGTTAATATTTACTATTAACAAATAAATTTGGGCCAAAAATTAATCAATCGATCATTTGACCGAAGCCGAAGCCGAGCCGAGCCGAGCCGAGCCGAGCCGAGCCGAGCCGAGCCGNAATCAGTAGCCAATATATGGAGACAACATTTCGTAAGAGCTGACGAATTTAAGTAATTGACAAAATCTAGTAATCCGGACAGCAATTGTATGATATATATTCTATCAATCCCTTTCACTTCTTATCCTGGCCACAAAACTTTTCCGAATTCTCGGGGTAAAGCTACGTATAATAGATAATTGTGGTCGGGCCCTTTTTTGAACCCGCGCATAACGAGAACTTAATGCATCGGACTGTCCTTATCCTTGTTCATTTCATTTCCTGCAACAATTATAGTAACGGTGGTAGCAAATATATCAACAACACCATTAATCGCAATAAAGAACAATGAGAAAATCATAGCGATCCTGCCGAAGCTGTGGGATGTCAAAATACTGTTAGTAAACTGTATTTGTAAAATAATTCTGGAGATAATAAAAAATAATATTCAAACAGAAATGTAAACGAAATAAAATCAATTCGAGCCTACTGAATTCACACTGTTTCCTTAAGGAATTTAATCCGCTCCTAGTACCCAAGGTTATGAATTATTTCCTCCCAGAATAGAACGAATTACACACCGGTGTAGTGGTACTTCAAACACCAGTGTTTCAGCGAACACAAAGTTCGGTAGCAAATCACACTTACTGTTGCTTTCTTTGAAGTTAAAATATACAGAAGAAAGGAGGAGAACTCAGAAATTCGTATAGAAAATCTGATATAATGGACTTGTATTTATAGCCAAAGTTGGACTGAAATCTGAAGAGGTGCAACTCTTCAGAATGGCTGTTTTTGCAAAATGGCCATAACATAAATGCCATAATAAAGAGGAAAAATTGAAGAAGGTTATTAATTTTCTGTTACAAAAACAGAAAACAGAAAATTGAATAACTGAATTGGATTTAATATTAATATTTTGTTATTAAAACAAATATTTAATAACATTTCTGTTAATATTTACTATTAACAAATAAATTTGGGCCAAAAATTAATCAATCGATCATTTGACCGAAGCCGAAGCCGAGCCGAGCCGAGCCGAGCCGAGCCGAGCCGAGCCGAGCCGAGCGAGCGACGACGACGACGGCGTGAGGCTTGCCTTCTTCTCAACTCTTTATGAGCTAGAAGAAGAGCAATTGTTTATGTACCCATCAAAAACCTTTTCCTCTTCCCATATAGGACAATCAAGGAGGGAAACTCAAATATTACATTTTTCCTCTATTTCCCATTCACCCTATTTTAAGCATTAATAACCTAAAAACCCCAACAAATACATCGGCAGGGATATTTAATTCCTTGTCCACTCTTTCCAGTATTTTTCGAAAAACAACAATTAAAAATAAAGAATATATATCAAAGAAAGATCTAACTGTTGTGAAATATATAATTGTGATAAATAATTTTGGTACTGCACACTACAAAAAAAATGAATATTACATGTGGAGATATTTCTGTGGATTATATGTAATATAAAGCAATTAACCTCTTGATTAGTCTTGAACTATGTAAGCTGGTTACTTTAATTACTAGGAGTATAAGTTTTACTTTGACTAGAGTGTTAGTTTAATTATATAAAATAAATGATTGTGTTATGTTTGTCTGATATTGTGATGTCATAATGCTAGTTTAATTTTTTAACCGTGAGTTGAATGTTTGATTTTTGTTAGTTTAATTTATTATAACTATTAATTTTATTATGTAAGTGTTTGTTTTCTGCCAGTATATTAATTTGGTATAAGTTTTTTTTCGTTTGATGTTTATATATGCAATTCTTTAATGTATGTAAAGTTCCGGTGATTATCATCAGTCGAAAAATTCACCGTTCACTTCTTTTTCAAATTGCTGATTTTATTTTTTTTACAGATAATTATCTGTAATTATTTTTTTGCGAACTAATTAATAGTTTCAATGTATATATAGAAGTTAAACTTTCTTAATCCACATGCAACATTTTTTTTAAGAGAATTAAAGGAAGGGAAGACCTAAGTTTGCATTTCGCCAAAATACTTGAGCATGCATTATATTTGTTACATGTTCCATTTACATAATTTGGATCTTATTTAGTACATTTCATTAAACACAAAGACAAATCTTTATATTACATGATCGTACGGAAGCATACGCATTTGGATATTACATTAAACACAAAGACAAATCATACATAGGTACACGCATTGGGATATATATTAATAGTATCAGAGCTGCGAAAGGAGTTGAATACAGTTTTGTCGTGCAACACAAATAGCCTCCAAAGGCTTATCCTTATTCAAATTTACCTTAGAATTATAGCATGCATCCAGGTTATTTTTCTCTTCCACATTTTTCCAGTCAAACCACTGAATCAATGAACCCAAAACCAATGAAACAGTGCGCAAACCCATATTGACTCCAGAACATGCTCTCCTCCCCATTCCAAATGGTATAAACTTATAATTAAACCCTTCTTTCCCCCCTAATTCCATAGCCTCAAATCTCTCGGGTTTGAACTTTTCAGGCTCATCCCATAACTTAGGGTCCCTATGGATTGCCCAAGCGTTAACCATTAGGATCGTATGTTTTGGTACTTGATATCCCGCAACAGTACAATCTTCTGATGAGTAGTGAGGCAATAGAAGTGGTACTGGAGGGTACAACCTCAGTGTCTCGTTTATTACGCTCCGCAAATAAGGAAGTTTGGAGAGATCAGATTCATTTAGCAATCGTTCGTTCCCAACTTTGCTATCAATCTCAGATCTTAGTTTTTGAAATGCCTGAGGGTGAGCTAAAAGAAGTCGGATTGCCCATTGAATGGTCATTGATGTGGTCTCTGTTCCCGCAACAAACAAAACCTGGACCCCCAGACGTTTATTAGCTAGGCTCAATTTTTTGCATACAAAATTGCACGTTTCCTCAATTGCATTATCAAATTTGTCGAGAGTTTAATTTCTTGACATTGACATTATCGTACCAAAAGTATCACGAGTAACGACCAATAACAAGTGGGATTAATAATCTGAAAATCTAGGGAGATAACCTACAACAATAGGTTAATTAAAGTTCATTAATATAATGTAGAAACTCTTTACACACACACACACATATATATATATATATATATATATATATATATATATATAAAAGATGCACTCTTTCTTTTTAGTCTATCCAAAAAAATATAACACATTTTTACATTTAAAAATAATTTAAATGTAAATTTAAGTTTTTACCATTAATTTTTTGATGATTTATATCTAAACAATGTGTATGACTTGTTTTAGATAACAAGTTTCAAAAGTTTATTTTTCTTTTTTTAAACTCCGTGCTCAATCAAACATTATTATATAAATTTGAGATAGTGAGCATATATAAGTCAAATCCTCTTGCCAATACTAGTACTCTAGGTTTAATTTCCTATTCGCGTATGTACTTTTTTCCTTAGATATTCTAGGTTTCTCAAATTGTGTTAGGTGTTTGTTAAACAGGAATAGGTTAATTAATTCCAACATGACCAAGTTCATATAACTGGTACTGTTAACAGCAAATCCAGAATCTTTTGGAATAATACTCTTAAGTCCCGAACCCTAGGTTTAAAATTCTTAATTTTCATTGCAAATTCAGATATAGAATATTTAAGTTCTTTGAAACAAAATTTACATATTTGAAAACTACATGAAAATCACTACAAATCACAATAACTAACAATTCAAAATATTTTAAAAATATTTATAGAAAGAATTACGATCACAGAAAAATTAGTTTGACTCTAAGACTAGCATACGAAGAATATATTCAATTTATTGATAGCACTAACTTTGAGCCACAGTTGAAGGAACGTACCACTAGAAGGCTTTTAATAAGATCATCTGTGTAGAATTCAGGTTCAGATTCTTGCAGAGAGAATAGAGTTTCAACCAGCGTCTTCTTCTTATTCTCCTTGGTAATTACATCAGCAGTACTAACGGACTCTGAAACAGTAACTGTAATACTTTTCTTCAGTCGAAATTCGTCAAGTAAGCTGCTCAAGAATTCGTTTCTCTTCATGTTCGTTAATACCATCTTTTTCTCAATCCCTTTGTACCCAAACCATTTCAACACTGGTAAGAAATCACACACGTTCAAAACCAACAAGTTGGCAAAAAAAATGTCCCTCATCTCTTCAATAATTTTTACCCCCTTCTCTCCTCCTATATCTTCCTCACTTACACAACATTTTCCTGTACCAATTCTCATCATAACGTTAAAAGCAAAAGTAAAAGCCCAATGGCTCAAGTTAACTGATCTTGTGTTGCCACGTGTACTGTCGGAGCTGGCTTTAAACAAAGAGCGAATTAAGATTCCAAGTTCTTCATTCCGAATAACAGAAGACTTTTGAAGACTATTAGAAGAG
The DNA here is from genome assembly GCA_005239525.1 of Nicotiana knightiana. Taxonomy (NCBI): domain Eukaryota; kingdom Viridiplantae; phylum Streptophyta; class Magnoliopsida; order Solanales; family Solanaceae; genus Nicotiana; species Nicotiana knightiana. Next base: position 64,053 of record ML415281.1, read on the forward strand.
AATAACTCAACCGCTGTTTGGCGGCGGAGAACTCTCCAGAGATTGCCGTAAGAAGCCCAGAAAATAGCTGTATAATTAAAAGAAAACCGGTCTCCTAGCATGCTACGTGGCCGGTTCGCAAATATGATATCGTTTTTAGTAAAGCATTCTTCCACGGCAGATGGGGAAGATACAACGAGTAAATTTCGGCAGCCGAACCGGAGATATAAAACCGGTCCATATTTAGTTGATAAGGTGGTTAAAGTCTGGTGTAGGGAATTTTCTATAAGGTAAAGATGACCGATTATTGGGAGAGACAAAGGACTAGGTGGTAAATGTTTCCTGGGATGAAGAAAATGTTTTAGTAGTAAAATGACAAGAAAAAACAGAAAGATCTGTGGGTAGTAAGAGTAATATAGGTTTTGCATGGCTGAAACAATAGAAAATGCTTGAGCTTAGAACTCTGGGTAACTCTTTGCAGTGAAAGCCTCTTTTTAAATAGAAGGCCCTCAGCCCTTCTCTAGTTAATATTTTAATACTGGTGGATGTTGAATGATCACGTGAAACTCAATTAAATTGTGAAACTCAACAGAGTTTGGTACTGAACTATAGATTAAAATATCATGTTGGAAATACAAGGTGGCCCATCATGATATCATAAAGGAAAAGTATTTAAAATTACTTCTCTCTTACTAATAACGTAGCAATATATTGCGTACAGCTACTAGTATAACCTTTGAACTCTTAGTTACATGAACCATTTTTAATAGATTATAAATGAATAATTTATATCCATGTATCATACTAAGAACTTAATAAACACAATGACCTAGTATGTGACATTGCTCTTTTCTTCACAAGCTCAGAGAAGTCACCCTCTCAATAGGTCCTTAAACCCAGAGAAACACATTTATTGGAGATTGCTGATATTTTTGCTTTTACGCTTTCAGGATTGTTGTTATGATATCACTTGTTGGGATAAGCCAGATCGACAGTCGATACTCTTAATATAGTGTAATATTGTCCGCTCTATGTCAAATTCGTAGATTTTTTCCAAAAAGTCTCTTCAAATAGATGTTCACAATATTTTTTTTGCATGGAGAGTTGCTTGAAGAAGTATACATGGAGTTTCCTCGTGGTTTTGCAAGCCAGTGAGGGGAAACAAATGGCTTGCAAACTTCATAAGTCCTTGTATGGACTTAAGCAGGCCCCTATCTAAGTGTCAAGTTTTAGCTCATAGGTGGTTCGTTTTGAAGTGACTTCATCTATATGTTTAAGACATGCGTGTACTACTCATTGTGTAGTAAAATTTATAACCGTCACGTGTGCCAAGGAGATGGCAATTGACATTGAATTCCCTCTTCTGGCCAATCGCTCATTGGTCTTCACCTCAAGTGCTTTCTTCAATGAGTCCAAGTCTGCCTTCGCGGATAAGAAATCAAGGACTTGTCGGTAGATCAGCTAGCTCGCGCTCTAGTCTTTCATTGATCTTTTCTACCCCTCGCTCTATGAGGATGCGCGCCTATCCAGAACGTGCAAAGTAAAATA